>JAPZEA010000020.1:9747465-9759991 GCA_029783685.1 Heniochus monoceros | reverse complement strand
ATGTGTGTGCATGTGTCTGTTAGTGTTGATTTTGGCACCTGACACTGATTTAGTCTTAGTCTTATTCTTTGGATGAATTGACAGTGACATGAATTTTCCACTCCACACTAAAATACATCACAACACAGTAAACACAGACCAGTTAATACTAAATACAAAAGTGTCATTAGTTTGAGAGATAAGGAGGTGCAGGGAGCTTTTTCTCCATCCTTTTCATCCTCCGTGCCAACTGAAAGACAATCAACTGTCCAATCACAGCTTGGTGATGGAACCATGGGCGGAGCTTATCATCACTCACATGAGCTGCTTGCAGCCTCGACAGACAGCCTTTTTAACATGCAGCATGTTTTTCATTCAGTTATGACACAGTAAATGCACACATAAAAGGAAAATGCATCTTCAGTTCATTTCTCTGTGCGGTTTGTTTTATTTCGGCATTTTAAATCTTCCATAAAATGCTTTTGCTGCACTACTGTGGCTATATAATGGGAAAGGGGGCTGATTAGATGTGGCCGTGCTGCTCTGCTGCAGCCACTTGTTATTTGGCATAGACATTGTATTGCATGAGAATCAGCACCAGTGCTAATAGGAAAAACGTTCTGAGGAGAAAACACAAACACACACAGGGAGAGAGAGAGAGAGAGAGAGATACACTCTCTGATTCTTTACCTCTTCAATCTTTCATCTATTTCGTTTCCAGCAGTGCCCCCAGACAAATGAATCCTGATGTAGTAATTACTGGGTATCAGAGGATGTAAACACTCCAGTCCCTGGAGCAGAGATTTGCAGCACAATTCAAGAACATTAGTCAGCTTTTTTCACTGTGTGACACAGCGGGTTACATCAGCGTGAAGGATTAACATCAATGTGTAGGCCTAATGTAGGAAAGGGAAAAAAAACACTTCAAACAATCAAATGTAACACAAAATACACAAGAAACAAAGCACACAGATAAAAGCGACATAAAGAGAGAACACTCTTCACGGAAAATGAAGCTGAACAGGTATCTCCATAATCTCCATTTGTGCAACAAACTGATTTATGATGCAGGCACGGAAAGAGGCGGCGGCAGCGGCAGCAGCAGGCTGATGGATGAATGTCACCTTGAAGATAATTTTGTCTCTTCAGGTGATTTGGACTCTTTGTCAGAACCTTCACGTTAATGTTTGATTTATATCTCTCAGGCTCAGGGATTGCAGTTCTTTGCTGCTGTGTGAGTGAGAAACAGGGACCATAAATAACTGATAACAGTAACACAGTCTCTCACTAACTGTGTAAGCTGTACATGTGTTAGATACTCTATGTGTTTTTGTACATGCTCAACATAATCATGGGATATGCAACTTTGACTCAAGTATTGATTTATATAACTATAAGAGGCGATTAAAGCAAAATAATAAAATGACTCATATACAAAAAAATAATGTGCACATATTGACAGTGGTCAGACACTCTGCCGCTGAATAATGATGAATTATTTCCTTCATGATTTCAGAAAAATGGTAAAAGCATTTAGGCATTAGCTGCAGATCGCAGAGGTGTGAATGCTGCCCCCTGGAGGTCAACTCTCACTTAGCACCCAGGGAGGTTTTTCTATGGCTATAGGTGAGGCTATAGGAAACATGTCAAACAGGAAACAGTATGTTATATTTTATCAATGCAGATCTACTCAGCTGTACATCATAGCTAGATCTGAACAAATCTAATTGAATAATAGTCAAAAATAGAATAAAAATAGATATTGGATCATAAAACGTAGTCAGGGCAGCCAGAGGTGAATGTTTGATAATACCTGAAATGACAGACTGCCTGGGATGAGGAGGAGTCAAAGACACTGTTGTACAGATGATCACAAACCTGGATAATGTTACAATCGTACACCAGAGTGTGCCCCATATCATATTCGGAATATGATTACAACCAGAAGACATGACAGGGACTAGTGCTCATACAAAGGAAGCAATTTATGGATGTGATGACAAGAAACAGGCCAGAAGCTGACTAAAGCAGAAGATTAAAATTGAGAATAAAAAAGAAGATAATTATGACTAATGTCCAGAAGCAGCCGTGGTCCAACCATGGACCTCTGTCTGAGGGTAGAAGCAGGTGAAAATATGTGTGAACACATGCTAACACTGCTGTGGGTCTCTCAGCTCCACATCCCCCCTGCTGTTCACTTCTTCCTGCTCTCTCCCCTGCCATTCCTCCCATGTTGTTGGATTATTTGTGGCCTTCCGGCTCATCTGCAGTGTGACTGTGTTTTCAGTTTGGTCTGTTGTCAGACTGACTCAGTCTCAGGGTGGTATTATTGTTTTGACTCTTGCTTTCTCTCTCTGAGGCTGCCTGTTGGTCTCTGTGGATGTTGTGTTATAGTATCTGTAATTCAGTGTTCTGCTGCCGGCCCCGTCTGGCCTCCCTACAAACATTAAAACCGCACCATGGCAGGGTTATATGTACAGTACTGAAAAAATTCAATTGAAATGAAAGGAGCAAATTCATATGAGCCTGAATTATAGCTGCAAATCAGAACCTTTCCCTTGGACCTGTGATCCTGAGTATCAAGCAGTGTTTGTACAAACTAAACTCTGCTGTTACTGATGTGTCGGTGAGCATTTCTACACTTCTGACAGTCCTTACCAGCAGAGGAAGCAGTCATATCATATTTAGCATGCTAGCAGCATGGCTCTAGAGCTGACCATGTCCCTCTGCCTGTCCACTTTGGTCCAGGTTTTTCCACAACTAGGCTACATGATGAAGAGATCCTCTGATGTTTCCTCTAGTACCACCATGAGGTTGACTTTTTTGGCTTTTAGTGAAATATCTACAGTGCACAGACTTGTTTGACTCAAGCGGCCCAAGTGGGGCACTGACTTATACATGCGTGGCATACATGTGTGCTTGCACACGCACACACACACACACACACACACAGTCTCACCACACATAACACAGACATGGCTGTGGTATCAATGGGCGCATGTGTCGACGTTTTGTTTATCAGAAGCTCCGTCATAAATTGATAATTTCATCCAGTTTTTAAGCCACAATTTTACCCTGCCTTCTTAGATCCTGATTATCTTACATCTTTGTTTTAACATGGTAAGAAATTGTAGTCATTGGATGTCTGGATCTTAAGTTGTTCTGAATTTTAAGTTGGCTGTCAGCTGATTGCAACATACCAGGCTGGACCCTGATGCTAGCTGCTCCCTATCCCTGGCTGATTATCTCCTCGCTGGCATCATTCCCAGAGAAAGTGAGGGTATATCTCCTAGTATCCACTTCCTCGTTTATCTCTGAGATCAGGGAGAGTTAGCCTCCATCGAGCAGCTGTTCTCCGTCCTTCTCCAGTGCCCCACCTCATGGCTGTTCCACCTGGGGCAAGAAGGTGTGCTCCATCCGGCCCTGTGATCCCCAGGATGATGCCACTGATGTGGATCTGTCTCACTGCATTTCTCCTTTGCTTTCTTAACGGCTCCTTCATCATTGGTCAGTGGAAGCTGTGCTGGAGGAAATTGTTAAGTTATATTTCACATTGTTTCCAAGAGGTGTAGTTCTCTGTTCAGCAACTTCAGTTCTAGAGCCATTTCTCCATCTGACAAGCACTGGGGGGCAGCGATGGAGCTCCTGCTGCAACACCTGAAGCTCCTGGTCCCTCTGACCAGGGGGTTTCACCACTCCATTCACTGAGAGTGACTGACACTGATGCTAATCCAGCTAGCCTGGTTTGTGCCAGAACTGGCTGTCTACAACTTTGTGGGTAAGCAGCAATCATGATTTGATAGTAGATGATTCTGTCATCGCTACATTGCATCGAAATGCAAATGGGAGCTGTTCAACCCCCACGCTCTTCTCACTGATACAACCTAAGTTTCAGTGCGTCAGGTAAAAAATAATTGCATTTTTTTTTAACCTTAACTTGGCCTAAGAAAAACTGATCTGGAATCTGTGCAATGTAAACCACCTGCTCTCTATGCCCACCCACCTCACCCCAGCTGTATCACTTCGTCATTAATTTACCGATGTCACATTTGCGTGAGCAGTTGGACACCAGCCCGTGCCATGCTGCAGCTACACAGAACATACATGCTGTGAATCTCATCCATAAACATGTACTCTATTATTACTATTCCCTGCAGAGTTAAGGCTCTTGGTATGAGCAACTAATGAGCCCCGATCTGACCTATATATTTAAATCATAGATGTACTTCTGCTATCAGCTGTTTTGGTCATTATCGTGAATCTGCCTCGTTACACGCTACATGGGACTAATGTGTTTTTTCCATTTGTTTTACAACTGAGACCACTTTCCATGAATGTGAAATAAGGAAAAGACTTGTTATAGTTCAAGTTTGCATTCGAAGAATTTAGACAAATGAGTGCACCAGAAACACACACACACTTGCAGGCCCGCACACACACACACACACACACACACACACACACACACAGGGATGAGGTGTATAAATTAATCACTGTATTATCACAGAGCCCAGGCTCCACCATGCTTGATGATACAGATCTATGGAAGACAGAGACCCTCTGCTTATGTGTGTGAGCGCAGGAGGAAAGGGAAAAAGATGTGTGTGTGTGCGTGCTTGTGCATGTGTATGTGTGTATGTGTGTGTGTGTGTGTTTGAGAGCAAATTCTCCAAATCTTCACAGCTCACTCGCCTACTAAATATTCAGGCAAGTATTACATTGATTTTGCATCACTGGAATAACAAAGTACATTCCAACTCATTAGGATACTCACATCAAACACAGATATTTATGATGAAAGAAGATATTAAAAACTTGATGGAAAGCTTTCAATAATACAATGTAATGAAGCAATAATTCTCAAAGCAGGAAGGGTCTTCTCCAAAATGTCAAAAGAATTTAATTTATTAATCAATAACCACACAAAGTTCATTCCGGGCTCTTTAAAAAATAATTTAATTTGCCTTGTTTTTGTCGAAGCAGTGGAGGAATATTCAGCCTAAATGCTGTTAAGGAGCATCAGAGAAGGGAGGAGGAAAGCCTGGCTTTAATGAGATGAAACTACGATAACTCGCTGGATTCTAACCTTGTAACATGAGATCTGCTCTGTGGACATTTTAAATGTGGTCTCAGCCTCGGAGGGATGCACTCGAGATGTAAAGTTGTAGATGTTGCAAGTATCTCTCTGTGCTGTGTGTCAGAAAAGACCTCAAGTAGAAATGAGATACTCATATCCTTTGCAGACTGACAGAGGTTAAAGCTTTGCACTTGATTTGACAGGGTCAACGCATGTTGTCTGACCAGACTTCAAGACGTTCCTCCTGACCAGGATGAATACGATGAGAGTGAAATGCTGCTCTGCTTTGGTGAACATGACTTTCTCTTAGGGAGGGCTTTTTTTTCTTGATGTCATTCATGTTTGAAGATATTTTCAACTATCTGACTATCTGAAGAGTGAGATAAAGAGAGCAAGAGCGGACAAAGAGGAACTAAAATGTAGATTAACTGTATTTATGATTCATTTGTGCAAAGTGATTCTATGTAATTGTGTGGTTTAGCTCCACTGAGCTTGACGGTGCAATGGAGGACTCTAATAGTCAGTAGTCGGCAGGCGCTTATGTGACTGTCCTCATACCTAAATGACTGAAATGGTCGATTGTCAGTGACTCCCAAAATGACATATGGCCGTTGGAGCAACGTGATGAAGGACCTTCATCAGACCTTCATCATCACCTAAGTGAAGTTGTGAAACAGTCACAGTTTGCTGAGGTTAAGACACTGAAGCTACTTGGTTGGGTTTGGAAACGATCATGTTCAGGCTAAAAACGGTATTGTTTTATACATTACATAACTTCAGTACATTCAGTTCAGTTAAGTCAACGCTGACTTTTGGTTTCACACTGGATGCAAACAGCGGCCTCAAGGGAGAAAGTTTTCTTGTTTGTTTGACCCATCCATCCACTCCACCTCCTCCAGATGCCGACTTTCTTGCTGTTTATGCTCTCTTTTCTCTGTCATAATTACTGCCACTAGAAGTCGCAGCCGAACAATAAACATAAATGCAGATTGTAATAGCCTGCGTGCACAGACAACCTATACGGCGGGTATCACTAGTGACTATATTTTGTAACGTTAATGCCACCATTTTAAATTTTTTTCTACTATTTCTATGCCCGTTAACTGTACAGGATAATTTTTGCTTTTTACATTATTTATATTCCATTAAACATTACTTACATTATACTTACAATATTACGTTTACTTCACTTTAATGACCATACAACTGGGGCCAGTGGAATTTATGAACAAATATGAACTTGCTAATAGCTGCACAGCTTGATATGGTTAAGCAGAAAAGTGGCTCTGAGCACACATTGTGTGTCGTGGAGGTTTGCCAAGAAAGAGGAGCGCATGTGAGAGAGAGCAAAGTGGGTTAAATATTTAATTATTCTCACTATCCCCCACGGTGAAGACCCTCCATTACTAAAGTTACCAGTGTTTGTGTGTTGGAGAGGGTGTGTGTGTGCGTGCATGTACCTGCATGCCTGTTTGTCTGTTAAATAGTTAAGTGAACAGTAAGACCCAGAAAGGGCAGGAGACGAAGAAGACAGAGTGATGTCCAGGATGGTGTTATTTGATGGATGATAAGACTCAAACATAAAAACATGCACACACACAAACAAACTCCCCTCTCTTCCAGTTTCCTGGATATCCTCACATCTTCTTGTCCTTTGAAGGCTCCATCATTACGAGGATGAAAAGAATAACCACTGCAGAAGCGCAGGTTTTCTTCCATGCTGTGCTGCCTATGGCTTGGCTAGTAACGCCGACGAACACAATTGATTTGAAAGATTGTACGTTTTGAATTTAGTGTCATGTGCATTAGAAGTCGAGGATCTCATTGCAGCGGAAAGCTTTTGCTCTGGTTTTGTATTGAAAACATACAGAGGTTTGCTAAAACACCTGTAATCAGAATGTTATTATATTGTATGCATATTATTTTGGATGCCTGTGAGTGATTTTCCATGTCTTTGAGAACGCCGTTTAAAAAAAAAAGCCTAGTCTAATCTCAGGACAGTTCCCTTTCATTTGGTGCTGCTAATTAATTCACTGTATCACTGTCCAAAGTAGCCATAACAAATTGCCAGAGAGAATTTTTTGAAATCCAACCCACTCAACTGCCCGAGGCTTTCTAAGTGAGACGCCAGTCAATACAGCTGAGTGAGTGTTTGTGTGTCACAAAGGTGAAAATCTACATTTATACCAGGGGACAGTGAAGAAATGCTAAAAGCATTAATGCATACAGTACACACGTAAACAGAGTGGCGAATGTACGAACGCACACACATAAAGACATTTTACAACAAATGATGCATTTCATTCAAATGCCAAATTCTTCTCTTTCACCTTAATAAAATGTACATGGTATTACTTCACTTTCATGTGTCTGAGTAATGCTGTATGCCTGCTGTGTGTGTGTGTGTCTGTATGTGTGTGGGCATAGATGTCACAGCAGCAGGCAGGGAGGTGTTGATAAGTTATTTGGCATTTTGACAGCAATAAAGGACATTTGTCGCCCTTAGCGATGAAGAAAAACACACACAGGCATGCAATACACATTAGCACTCAATGTATGGCAGCCAGTTATTTTTTATAGAACATATAGATTTAAAAACATCTGCACAGCAACGAAAGAAATTCTCTTACGAATACTTCGCCCACATGCTACTGAAATAATTCTGGGGGGATGTGCCACTCTTTGACAGGAGGCAGCTACAGTAAGGACAACGAAGTAAAAGCCCCCAACAGCAACATTTCCTCAGACTTAGACTTTGTGCACCACGACAGCAGTTCTCTCTCTCAAGCACACACACATGCACGCAAACCCATTCTGTACACATATTTTCACCCACACAAATATTGGCGTGCACAAAGACAATCACTTAGGCATGTTGTAGCATGCATAATCACTGCATCCTCTGGGCAACAAAACAATTAAACAGAAGGAGATGCTTCATAGATCACAATTGTTCCTGTAGGGCCAAAAGACGGATGCAAATGAAGCTTTTCAGTGTCAGCGCTGAATGCTTGGGTGTATGCGTGTTTGTGTACATATTTGGGTGTCACTGTGAGCAAAAGAGGGAATTAAATTCCCTCTGTATCTTCAAAGCTTTAGATAGAGTGAAGAGTCGCACGCCCAGATGAAAGTGACATTGGTGACAATTGCACCACAAGGCACGCAAAGCCACAGCCCACACACACGCCGGATGTGCAACCTGCTGCATGCAACGAGGAATGTAATGAGGGATGTAAATGGGGAAGGGAGAAATACTAATCAGAAAGGCAAAGGAAATGTGGAATAGAATATTAAAGAAAAGGCAAATGACGACTGTCCCGGGGCACACACAGCATGAAAAGACACAAAGTCTGCGGGCGAATTAAAGCATCAGTTCCACAATATTTACCATCCTGTCCCTCTTTGCATGTTCCAGCCGAGACTGCTGCATTTAATTTTGTGTTTGTTTTAATCAGGGCGAGCTTTTTTTTAATTTTTTTTTTTATTTTATTGCTGTTATGTTAGTGGGTTTTCTATCCCACTTGCTGAAGCATTTGCTGGCAATTATCACAGAGGGGTTCTGCCGCAGTCAGAAGCAGAGAAACAGGAGCCCACTGAAATCTCATACACAAGATAAGTCCCCTCATGTTGAGTGTGTTGGAGAAAAAGCATCAGGGATTATTCACTCATTACATGACAAGCAACATCTGTTTACGGTATTCCTTGCACTGTTTTATATTTGTGTGTTTGTCCATGTCTTTCTGTCTTTCTTTTGATGGTTGTGTGTCTGTTTGGTCCCTTATTCACCTCCCCTGTTGATTCTGATCTGAGATGAACCCTTATCCGATTGGATCTTTCTTGCTCCCAGGGGGAGGGTCTGGAAATAGGCTTATCCTCTGATTGGATCGTTTGCCCCTGAGGGAAGGGTACAAGGGAGGTCAAAAAGAAAGCCATGCTATCTTTTGGCCAGCGCAGACAGGGGTCCTGCATTAACTAACACACACACACACACACACACTCAAGACATCAAGGTCTCTGGGAAGATTACAGTTTGAAGGGTTTGATGACCCCATAGAGAGAACAGCAAAGACATAAGAGTGTGTTCGCCTCCACGGACACAAACACACAGCAAATATGTTGACCTCAACAAGCTGTCAGAAAAACAGTAGCTATCCAGGATTAATGAGGATCAATCAGCAGTGTGCTGTGTCGGGAACAGTCGCGAGGGATAAGATGGGACATGGGCTTTGTTCCATGAATGGTTTATTTATTATTTAGTTTTTTAGGCAGTTTTAATGCCGACTTTTTACTTTACAGTGTTTCACTTTTTACCTTTTAATGTTGCCTAATACTCTGCAGCATTAAAATCGTGTGTAATACCAGCAGTGCCAGCAGGTATTAAACACTGTATGAAACATCTTTCAAAAAAAAAAAAAAAAAAAACACAAGAGAGATGGATATTTTTGTGACAGATTAGCTTCTGACAAGATCAGATCAGGCGAATGATGTACTATTTTCAACATAAATATCACCCATAAAGGAAATGAAGTACTTAATAATCCCTCTTGGGGAGATTCAGTTTTTTTCACTCTGTTCTTATTTTCATTACACACACAAACAAACACACACACACACACACACACACACACACAGGCCTGAAATACACACACACGCACACAGACCCTATAGACATGCATTAGTTGTGGAGAGATGTCAGAGTGATGGGGCTGCCACATAGTCAGGTGCTTCAAGCAGTTAAGGGTTTGGTGCCTTGCTCAAGGACACCTCAACAGTGCCCAGGAAGTGAACTGGCACCTCTCCATCTACCAGTTCACACTACTAACCATGATCCATGCTGGACCTGTTTCCAAACCAAGTTGCTCAAGTTACACAGTTGAGTCCTCAGTGGGGTAATAATGTTATACTCAAACACATAAAGGCTCCCACAATGTAAATTCATAAGTAACAACAAGAACACTGTTAACACACAAATTATTCAACTAGGGTTAATTAAATCTGCAGCTTTTGGGGCACCTGAGGCCTATAAACCCAACACTGATATACTATCCTACTAAAGATGTTATGGCAAACATTTGCCCCTGTACACAACCAGCAGACATGTAGCAACATTAGCATTTGTTTGGAGTCATGTTTCTGGCTACTTAGTGAATATAAGTCCAATAATCACAATTTTTTTGTTCTGTTTTGGTTTCCACCAACTCCTGAGGGAAATATCTGTCTGTCTGCATGTTTACGAGCTATGCCTACATATACATAGGTCATTTGATATGTATAAAAAATATTGTTTACAGCAGCTTTAAATCCGTAGATCTATTCAGGAGATTGCATAGTTCACTTTATGATCAAGATGATTGCTCATCTTGTTTTTGGGTGGAGAACATCCGGCCTCTGGGCTCTATACAGCCCACAATGCAATTCATAGACACAAAAAAGCAATTACATTTTCAGCGATAAAGAAAATAACAAAATATTAGACTAGCATGTTCATCTGAGTGGTCCATGAATGCAACACAATCGTAGTGGTTGATATCACGTCAATGCATCATGCCAACTGTCAACAAATGAATGTAGATTCATTCAGAGTGTTGCGCTTTCCAAGCGGAATGGACAAATATTTTTTGTTGTTGTAGAAGTAAAAGACAAGCCGGTGTGTCTACAGTAGTTTGTGGGGACGAGCTCGCAGTGATGAAAAAGGCTAATCTCAAGAGTCATTACAGCTACAAACATGCTCAACTGGATGAGCTGCAAGGGCAAAACCGCTTGGATAAAAGTTACTTTCGGAGGAGTTTTGAGGCTCAACAAGCAGCTTTCACAAGACCACACCCTGACAGAAACAGCCAAGACATGGAGGCAAGTTCTGTGGTGAGCGAGCTAATAGCTAAGAAGCTGAAACCTCATTCAGAAGGAGAATTTATGAAGGAGAGCCGTGTTGCTACTGCGGAGCTGCTAGCAGCGACAAAGTAAAACTGTTCCAAAGAGTCGGTCTGTCTGGAATAATTCATAGAGATGAAGAGGAAACTTGATGTGGAAGTGTCCGTGTGATTTGGCCTTCATGGTTGACATTACCAAGACCTTCTCATAGCTGAACCTTGAGCTCCACCCAGCTTCTCAGCTCTCTCCTTTCAAATGTGAAATCATTTGCACTGAAATCAAAGTTGTGGCAACTGGAAAGAGGTAACACTGCATTTTCCTACTCTGCAAGAACAAAAGTCTGCTGTGACGTCTGCATATGCTGCTGAGTGTGAAAACTCCTCCCGGCGTTTGGTGAGAAGTTTCAAGACATGAAAAGTAAACAACAACTGATCATATCTGCTCCATCTTTTAATGTGGAACCAGCCAAAAATTTAGTAAATTGCTAGCAAAAAGTGAGTATTGCCCTCAAAGGATGTTATAAAAACTGAAATGGCCCCATCCCTGTGTGAACACATACTCTGTGTTACTGTAAAAAATGTCTAGATGGAAAACAGCTCCATTGCTGAAACAAAAGTTGCAGTCTTTTTAAGGCAAACTCATTAAGGCTGTGTTGGCTGTGTCAGAAAAACACATGTGGGTACAACACGCCTCTAGCAGCTTGGATGGCTACTTATAAAAGCTATAGGTCATTCAACCTCCAACTCAATATAGTTCACATAATCATTAACAGCATGGCATCATAATACCAGAGGAACTATTTCCACAGCACTCATGAATATTGGTGGAGAGCTTTGCCATTGCTGACCTCCGCCTGTCCACATTGGAGACAAACATGGGTACACATGCTTGAGGTGTTCTGGAGCTCAGCACTGGAGTTAATCACGTCTTAACATTAAAGGCTAACCTGATCATGGTTATTTCAAGCAACAAGTCAGAACGTATCTGAGGAAGATCTGGAAGTGTAGACATGACCTTAACAATCAGATCAAAATGTAAGAAGATCGTACTGTTCTGTTTTAATTAGGTACATGTGATAAGTCGTCTCCATAGTGATATGATGTGCATTTGTTAGCTGGTAGCTAGCTCACCACTGTCGTCTCCATATCAAGGAACATTCTGATGTTCGCTCACCATTTTGGGAAACATCAACAACAACTCGTGACAACGGACTGTGCATGCTGGCTTTGTGAATTTTAATGCTGATGGTCATGGTGCTTGAGCGCACATGCAGTAAATATGTATGCACACAGATGTCCCCAACTCTCTGTCCCTAGAACGAACACGAACGCACACACAGGCATGAACAGTTGGCGTATATGTAACACTTGTCTGAGAGGAGATAGAAATAGATCAAGCCGTGGCTTGTCATAGCAGGAGTTAGCCATAATGACAAGAGGTGTTAGAGGCGGAGGAGACAGGAGGTGAAGAAGAGAGGAGAACAGAAGCAGAGAGAGATGAAAAAAAAAAAACAGAAGAATGGTTCTGACAGAGCACTGGGAGAACTGTGCATGTCATCACTGCATACCTGTATATCAAATTACTCATTCTGGGTTCACG
>JAPZEA010000020.1:9522229-9532362 GCA_029783685.1 Heniochus monoceros | reverse complement strand
CGATCTATGAAATTGTGCTGGAAAGTAACACGGCTCATGGTGTGATATAATGACAAAATGTTTCCATTATCATAGAGTTAATGAAAAATTGAGGCGTTTCTGGGGTGAAATGTCAAAGAAAAAAAGGAGAAAGGACACAGCACCATTAGAGTTGGAAATTTAAATATGACAGTTTCATTTTTTCTTGTTGTTGAAGTGAGATAGAGTACAGGGCTGGTTTTCTGGACAGGTATTAGCCCCTGTCCTAGATTTAAAAAGGTTAACAGCTCTAATTTGCCAACTGCCAGTTACCAGACTGTGTTAATCTCTCCTTATAATTGGCAGTCACTTTGATTACCACTTGTTTCAGCTCGGTGTATCCATTATTATAGATTCACTTGTCAATCAGCACAGCTATTGATGTGTGCTGTCAATGAAACCTAGCACAAGATAGCTAAAGGCAGGTTTCACTAAATCAATCCAATCAATCACATCCCATTGACTTCCTGAAGTGCTTTGCTCTGAAAGACATCTGATTGTAGATGAGAATCTATTGATTGACTGAGTACTAAAGCTTAATTCCAGATTAACCAACTAACATTGTCTCTTGAGGTACACCTCTAACCATTTTCTATAAAAAGAAGTAAACCGAGTGGAACAGCAGCTCAGTCCTAGTCGCCCTGACACACTGAGTTTGACCTGCCACCTGGACGTTCAGAACGATCTTCTCGCTTCTAGCACAGATGCTTGTTTTCTGCCCACGTGGCAAAGCTGGACAGATACACTCCAAAGCTGCCCCAGGGGCTAATTGATGATAATGAGGAGCACCTGCTTATTGATCCCCTCCGAGACTGACACGCCTATTCATATGTTCCCAATAATTGTAATTGATTGGATTGCTGAGACAAGACAAACAGGATCACACCTCTAAGCCCTTTGTCAGCTGCAGCCTATGAGCACACTAATATGCATGTGGCGCACCTGCACATGTGCACATCAATATGTGTGTGTGTGTGTGTGTGTGTGTGTGTGTGTTTGTGCACGTGTGTCATTGCATTGTTTATTTTCTTTCAAGGAAACACATGGGTAAGGACATTTCTGCATCGTCCTTGAGCTGTCCAACAGTGTGTGTTTATTGTGTAACGTGACAGCTGTCCAGGCATGTCTATTGATTGGCTTAATGCACTACTGATTAGATTGGATTGGCCCCTCTAGCCAACCTACCTTAACTTAACCATCCTTCTTTTCCCATCTCACCCTTTTCCCACCTCATGTCTTACACATTTTCTCCTTCTGCCCCCTTCATCCTCAACCCATTCCAGCTGGATTCACTCCCCTCTGCTCTGTCCTCTCTAGTTCACTCTTTCCTCATGTACATCACCAGACCCCAACCTTTTTATGTCTGATCAGCTCAAGTAGCTCCGTCATTGATGCCACATCTGTCATGTTCCAATTGTGTTCTTAAAAAAGCATTATGAACTGTGCAAGATGCTAGCTATTCCTACTGGATTAGCAGAAAGCTGTTGCAATAATTTATCCAGTGCTGTTAGCTAACTACTTCACCAGTTTTTGTGTTACTTTTAGCTTAGAGCTAACTACTTCAACTGTTTATTACTTTTAGCTGACCGTTTCAACTATCTTTCCATTACTTTTAGCCAATTCAACTGTTTGCCCATTACCTTTACCTAACTATTTCAACTGTCATTTACTTTTAGCTAGCTATTTACCTATAGGCCTAGATAACCTTTAGCTAACTATTTGAACTGTTTAGCTTACAGTTTCAACTTTTTATCCATCACTTTTAGCTAACAGTTAGCTACACAATACTTTTAGCAATTTTATCAACACTTTTATCACACTAATTCTCTTTATTCAATGCTTTTAGCTAACTAGTAACCATTTCAACTGTTCTCGTTACCTTTAGCTGACTATTTCAACTGTTTGTCCTTTACCTTTAGCTATTTCGACTGTTTATTCATTACTCAGCTAGCTATTAATTATTTCAACTGTTTTCCTGCACCCCTTTGCTGATTATTTCAACTTTTTGTCATTTACTTTTAGTCATTTCAACTGTTGCTCCATTACCTTTAACTATTTCAACTATTTATCCATTACCTTTAGCTAATTATTAACTATTTGAACTATTTTCCTCTTATCTTTAGCTGACTATTTCAACTGTTTGGCCATTACCTTTAGCCATTTCAACTGTTTTCCCATTACCTTTAGCTAACTATTTCAACTGTTTGTCCATTACTTGTTCATTAGTTAGCTGTTTAACTATACATTACTTTTAACTAACTAGGTAGACTCTTTAACAATACATCTAGCTTACTATTTCAACTGTTTATGCATTATCTATTTCAACTACTCCACTATATGAATTATTTCATCCATTACTTTTAGTTAAGTATTTCAACTTCTCTGCTTGCTTGCTAATTCACACAGTGCAACTGACTCAGTATGAGCTGCTTGCTGGTTATTTGAAATTTAATGAAGATCACACCAATTTGTAATCCTATTTAGCTGTTTGTTTTCCTCTTCCAAATATGTAGATTTTTTTTTAGCAAATCAGATTTAATTCATTTAGTTGAATTTAGTGGGGCATTAGTTGGTCTTTCCATGCACCCCTATACAATTGGTGAAGGTTATGAGTACCCATGGTTGGGAATGGCTACTGTACACCACCAACCCTCCTGCCTCAGGGTTTAATCATTGTTTTTTATTAATTATTTTAATGCCCTCTCACGGCATGCCTGGAGTCCACTCCTCTCCCACACGTTTCTCCCCAAGTCCCCAACTGCTCACCATCAAAGTCAATGTTGCCGTCTTTGTTGAGGTCAATGTCAGCGAGGATCTCCTCCAGCTCTCCTTTCTTCAGCTTCTCCCCCAGGAGGGTCTTCATGCCCTCCTTCAGCTCATCAAGCGTGATCTTTCCATCCCCGTCACAGTCAAACTTCACCGTGTACGGTTGGTGGAGATTAAGGAGGTGGGGACATGAACATGTAGAGAGTGAGGAGAGACAAATGAGGCGACAATAGGTGAGGAGGATAAGAGGTGACGTGAGGAACAGAGACAGAAAGAGCAATTTACATGTTTCTGTGCTAATGAGGAGGGTGGAGATTGAATACAGCATGGTGTAATGAGCAGATGAGGAGAAATAAAGACAAGAGAAAGTTATCAAGAGAAATGAAGAGACAAAGAGGTTCAAAGATCATTTAAATGTAGTTACATTTACAGTATTAGTTGCAACATGATTGCATGAGGTTGCTGGAAGTCTGAAAACAGCTTGCGCCTGCAGATGGGGCAATGCTGACTCATGAGGTGTGAAGCGAAGTGAGAAAGACTTCTGAAGTGACTATGAGCTGGATAAGTTGAAAATTTATTCTTGTTCGTTCAGACAGTAGACGATGCTCCGAAGTTGCAGAAGTTTCTGTTCAGAGGCAGTAGTGTTGAGAGCTAATTCATTATTCTTGACAAATGGATTCAAATGTCAGAACATGTGAATTTCTTGCCTATGACAGCATCAGGACCTTGACGGTGACTCACTAGTGATGAAGAAACTCCAGATGGCAGCAATAGAGGATGCAACTTCAATATGTCTGACCCATCAACAGAGCAGCATATACTTTTAAAACCTTTTATGCAGGGGAATGATACTTTTGGTGGCTTGCCTACTGGCTTTGATAAAATCTTGATTTATAAAGTTGCCACACTGGTTTAGGAAGAGATTTTTGGAGATAGAAATGTTGTTACAAAGCTCACTGTAACAACAGTGCAGCACAAGATCAGTCAAGGGTGGATTATTTAATTGGCACTGCTGTGGCAGCCGATGTACCATTCATCCCAGGCTTTTCATAGGAGCCAAAAAGTAGTCCAACTAAATGCATGAGGCTAAATTCGAAATATAGACACATTAATCACAGTAGCATATCGTTCACTACAATATGTTGTCAGCTATAATCATTAATGGCACATTGTCAGCGTGTCTGTTTTGCAGTAACCATTAAAAACCTATCATGCTGTAATGTGTTAAATGGATGAACCCAGGTGTGTGAAGCTGTGCTTCTAAATAACATGATCGCCTCATTTGTTTTGCTTGGTCAGGCTACGTCACACCAGGCCTTGGCTTTGGTGGGAGATCAATGCAGCACTTATCAATAGATATTTCCTCTAGACCAATGAGGCACCACAAAATGTCACATAAAATGGGCATGTCTAATGAGCACAAATTAATAGGTGAGACAAATATACGATAGAAATCTTGGCTCTTCGGATGGCAGGGACCAGGCTTCACTAAAACATCATCAATGTGAATATTTTCTCTTTCCCATAAACATTTTTCTTCTGCATTCACAGCCAGCTCCCTTTCTTCCCCTGGACTTGTTTACAAGTAAGAGTCATGCACTCTTGGCTCTCTCTAGGGAAAGGTCCTGTTGCACACTTCAAACTACTGTCATAGCACCAGGCCCCTTTCACTCGCTTGAAGTCACACTTCTTTCTTAGAGTTTCTAGCTGGGGACCTCTTACCTGTTTGAAGGCACAGCGGAGCTCCTTCAACCCGACCATATGAGCCGTCTCAGCCAGCATCCTCGGCCCCATTAGCTCACAGAAATCATCAAAGTCTACATGCCCACCCCCTGCAGAAAGACAGAAGGACACACACATCCTGTAGATGCAGACACACACATGTACAGGTTGACTAGTATCAAGCAATAACCTCTGTGCCTACCTGGAGTGTATATGCTTGACATGTAGATTCATGCATTAAGCATGAGGGTGTCAGAGCATACTGGCACATACAGTAGGTCTATAGTGCAATTATCTACCTAGGAACAGGGGTGGAATAAGTATTGAAATCTTAAACTAAACTAAACTAAAAAAAACTGGAGAGCTTCTCCAGCACGGTCTTTTCATCTTCCAGATACTGCCGGTCATCCGTGGTCAAAGGTGCCCTCTGCTTCAGGACCTTGATCTTAGTTGTAGTCCAAACCTCCTTTTGCAACTGATCTTCTTCTTGCTGCGTTGCCTGGCTGATCCCCTGTGCAGAATGAGCAAAGAAATCCATTTTAATACCACAGAGCACGAAATCTTTTGGTTGTGTTTTTCCTTACAGGAGATACCTTACAGCGTATCTCATGCAAGAGAGCAATAAAAACAAATGTAATAGTCAAAGCTGTCATGTTGACGTGTAATGTGTGTTTATCGTTTCAGGACATTGAGTAACCTGCAGGAAAACATTCACCTTAAAAGTTGCCGCTTGTTGCTGGCAGCCTTTGAGCGGCACAGTGAATTCAATGATTTTGTCTCCAGTCTAAAGCTCGCTAACATTAACTAGCAAAGATGAAAAGGCAGAAAAACATCCTTTCATTCATCATTCACTCGTCTGCAGTCTCTTTATTTGTGATGCATCTGCAAAGAAACATTATAAAGCGTGTTAAACTTGACCAGCTTGTGCTGCATCTACAACACCTGCAGGAAATGACAGCTTGCTTAACTACGTTTTCACAGTCTATTACATGAGCTTGACCCCCGCCTGCACTGCAACTCGTCCTCAGAATGAATGTTTCGAATGCAGCTTCAGTTTTTTGGCACAAATACGTAAATGAAACCATTCAAAACACAAACTGCTTATGTTCATTCGCCTGTATTGCTTAACGCCACACTAATTACATCCATGGTATAGCCTAATACTTCTTAGCTACATGTTTGGCTGACCGCCTGCATAATATTCTCAACATGCTGAAACTCTTCATGAAGCCAGGCAAACATTTGATTCTGTGGTCAGTTATAGCGACTGATCTATGTAGACTTGCCACCGTGGGAACAGTGGTTACATAACCTTCAAACGTGTCACAATTTAGCCGTGCATGTGCATGCATGTGTGTGTGTGTGTGTGTGTCTGTGTGTGTGTGTGTGTGTGCGTGTTAACAGGGTGGGTGAGATTTCCTACTCACTGCAGATGGAGCAACCATATGAGCAGTGAATTATGAATAGACTGTTTACCAGGATGGAAGTGCGGGGGCTCTACTGGGACTTCATAGACTGGTCCACAACCAGCTGCACATCTGGTTGCCATGACGACCTTCAAAACTGGTACAGAAGACAAACAAGCAAACTAATATCTCCACTTTAAGCTCGGGGAATCGGTTCATTCCAGCCTGTGTGTGTGTGTGTGTGTGTGTGTGTGTGTGTGTGCGTGTGTGTGTGCGTGTATTTTGTTTGTGGACTTGTATGTAAATCTGCTCAGATCCTCAAATGCGCAACTTCAATCGGAGACAAACAGCTCATTAGAAGGTAGACCGTTCAGTTTTAGGGTTTGGGGTTTTGGTTAGGGTTGAGGTTACACATGTAGTGGTTGTGGTAAAAGTTACCGTATATTTCCAGGAAATGAATGTAAGTCAAGGTTATTTCCTCGTGTGATAAAAAAGGGCGGGTATGTGCGTTTGCTGTAGAGGACGTGTGTTTCAGGCTCTTCTTGTTTCACAGAGGATAAATGTAAGCGCAGCGTTTCACTGAGCACGGCCATTGTTTTGAATGCACAGCGTGGCTAATCTCTCAATAGCTTTTCAGCCTCCATATCCTGGGTGGTGTTGAGCCCAAAGATCAAGTAAATTCTAAAATATGCTGCCCTTTACTCAGTGCACACTTCAGTCTTAAAAAAAAAAAAAAAGTCCAAGCAGGATTGTAATCTGCAAAAAAACGTGCACGAAAGTCGCAAGCAAAAATCTGACATGATGTGGACACCAGGACACCAGGTCAGAAAACACGCAGTGATAGTTCACATATTGGTTACTTTAGTTTAAATGAAGCTTACAGCACCTGTGCATGGATAATAAGCTGCTTCAAGGGATGTTGCAGTGTGGAGTGTGTAGTGGTGTGAAAGACGCATAATAAACAGGAAACAGGAAGTAACAGAAGAGGGGGTCACATTCAAACTGCTGTTAGTAATGTTTCCTGCATTTTTAAAAAAAATTTAGTGAGTTTTACATAATAACGTGCTCTGAAGAGGCTTTTTTCACAGCGGACATTCTGACTTGTGGCAGCAGGAAAAGCACAGGTGTTACTGCTAACATTAACAATGGCTCTGTTCAGCTGTTAAAGTGTCCCAGTAAGCCATGACAGTGTGACAGTGAGCCAGCATGCACAATAGCAGGACCCTGAACCCAAAGCACCTAAATGGAGAACATTATTCATTTTATTATCTCCATGTGTACTTCTCCTACTGTGACACGTCAAAATGTCTTCTGTGAGAAAAAATATTATTAATTGGAAGAAAGGAAAATGCTGAATAAAACACATTAAGAAATTTGATACCTTGAACAGTGAATTATCACCCAGCCCTGTTTACATGACTTTAGTGCAGTGCCTGTTCAAAACGTGGCTGTTCAGGATGGGCCGACTGCTTCGCCTCCAGTAATGATGCTTGCAGCTGTTTTTGACGTACGCATGCACAAACTATTGATTATCAATTTTATGACCCTATGGTTATAAAACATTAACATTAGCCCACTCTCTACATGGCTCTGGGTATAACGTAGTCACCAACTGTCCTTTAAACTTGCACATGCAAGGCGATGTTTCTCTTTTTATGTTTCTCGAGAACCGCTCATCCAAACTTCTTCACACTCAACACTGCACTTCTTGGGGTTCTCAGCAATATACCCACCAAGTGTGAAGTCAATCAGATGGAATGCTTGTCAGCAAAATCAAATGACAGACAGAGATTCCTTCCTTTTCAGTTAGACTACAGTGATGCCGATAGTGTCAAAATGTTGACATTCAAAGCACAGCAGTAATGAGTGACTGCTGGGTAAGAATATTGTGTTTCAGACTGGCAGGTACATCTTTAATACAAACTCGTTAAGCTGAGGGAAGTGACGCCTAAACACGAACCTGCCTGAGATTAGACTAGTGTGGAGGGATGTGTGTCCATTGTAAGCCAGGTCGAATGTGTTCATACCGCTTTTTCCGAACATATTTTCCTGATTTACCGGAGTAAGCCCTGTGTAACTGGTTCTCTCCCTTCATAAGACACTCCTCTGAACTGAACAGGCCCAGTGGCTTGGACAGCACATCACTAATGGTTGTTTACAAAGGCAGGCTGGCCGCTGTGTTGTGTGTTGATCTCTCTCTTGCTCTCTCTGCAAATATGTGTTTCCTAGCCGTGGGGTTCTGATGGGGATTCGGTCATTGCTGCACAGCAGACCCGAAAACAATGAGGCAGTGTTGTCTGAGATGTCACTCTTCTCTCTCACAATCAAATGCCAGTGCACACATGTCTGAACAGTGGCACACTAACCACATGACACGCTAAATGTACATTTGGCCTCAGGATGACTGCAAGTTTTGTCATGCTGAATTTAAAACATTTAAGCCTTTTAAGCCTCATGCTTGTTAGAATAATTTAAAAAAAAGGAGACATGAGAAAATATCTGCAGGCCTATCAGAATACAGGGGAATGGGCTTACTTTCTGTAAGCAATGTTTTAAATGTAGTGTTTTTAAAACCAAAATGATGCTTTTCTCATACCTTACTTTGGAAAAAAAAAAGTTCTATCAAAACAAATGTCATTGCATAAGTCTTCACCACCCTGTGTACATATTACACCATCTGATATCCTCCAGTCAAAGACTTTGCCATTACACTGTCATAATAGCATCAGTGAGCAAATCCTCTGGTATACCTGCTAATCTAACTCAAGAGGAGCTCTAACCCAGCAGACAAACCATACAGACATGAGTTTTGCATACATATATTTTAACCCTTGAAATCATATGATACTGATGATAACAGTCAAAACAAGTCTAGCTAAGGGAGTCACAAGCCTTTCCACTCAGACTGAGAAAAACAAACCAGGAAACCGCTTTAGAAAGGGAAGGAAATAACACGACAGCGAATTTCAATGGTGCTACAACGCAGCATTCAAGAAGCAGCATTCAGCCAAGAATGAAGCAGTCAGACTGCTGTGCTATGGCAAAATATTTGTGGGGAGAAATTAGCCAGTACCTTCACTAACACTGGATAATGCATTACTAGCATATGCAGTGTGACATACCATATAATTGATAGCAATGCAAACTACCGTGATGTGATGGTCTGACGTTTGCAGTGGCTTCAAGTCAACATGTGATTGCTGTCTCACTGCAGTGCATCACTTTGAGATGTATATTTCCCACAAGACCTCTGAAAGTGTGAATGGCTTTATATCTCTGCCATGTACGCAGTGATCACTCAATAATCTGGCCTAACAGGGCCCATGACTCGACAGTGACCTGGATATCAGGTGTTACGCAGTTCATTAACCCAACTATTTCAAATTGATGGCTTTCCACTGATGCTCACTGCAACATAAGTTGCTTCATCTTTACTTTCACAAGAAACGGCTGCTATTCTAGCACGCAGTGTGGACGTGTATGGTGCAATGCATTGTAAAGAGACATTGAGTACTGAGTGCATTCCTCTCTACTTGCCCACACTAGTCGCTCAGATATGTATCACAATGACAAAGATACACACAGAGACACACACCTCCTGACAGCTGCTTTGTTTCACCATCAGACACATGCAAACCACTACCAAGAATAACAGGAATAAACCCCTTTTCAGTTCAGTTCAGCAAGGTAAAGGATGTGGTTCCCACCTGGCCTGTCATAAACCAGACTTGGCGTGAACTCAGTGTGTTGCTTACTTGTATCACTAAATCTTGAAGTGGCGTTTTCCCATTTCAGCAGGACGGAGCTTTGAACGGTTCTGTTGAAGAAAATAACAAAAAGCAAAGCTTAAGTAGAGAATGACGGATATCTCTTTCCCTAACAAACCCTTTTCTCTATTCTGGTCCATTACTCTGTGGATTATGATGCCGAGCAGCAGCATCAGTGAAACCAGGACATGTGCATTAAGGCCAAAAGAGGTTAAAAAAGACTCATGAGAGCTGATAATATGGGCTGGGCGAATCCACGTTGCAGGAGGCCTCGCCACAGATGTCATGGGGCTGCAGCCTACAGCTGTCACTGTCCAAAACACAGACATGCTAAGCTATTGTTAGCTTGTCTGAGTGGGAGTTAACCTGGGTAGTATAAAAGCAGATTTAAGTCAAGCTACGGCGTAAAATTGTACACAAACGACATAATGAACGTGAAAGGTTGCCAACTACT
>JAPZEA010000020.1:9084983-9095109 GCA_029783685.1 Heniochus monoceros | reverse complement strand
TGCTCAGTTTCTCCAATTTTCAGCAAGATTGCCTTGCAGACTCAAACTCAGTGGGCGTTGAAACTGCACCACACTCTTCGTCTGCCTTACCTTCTGACACCATGTTATACTGATGAGGTTTGACAACCAGGTTCCATTCTGAACATAAATGATCATGATCACACATACAGCCACCTGCTGATACAGCCGAGGACAACAACAACGTCACATTGCTAGACTTCTGTATTATCTACATCCCCAACACAAAAGGCTATTACATTACAAGATGGTGCAAATTTGTGGGTCAAAGTTCATCAAAGTTGAATTGAACAAAAATTTTCTACAGATCTACTTCACCCCGCACGAGACATTCCTTTAGAACTGATCGATTACACCACAAAAATTCACAGCTTCAAATGCTGGTGTGACCAGGCCTTTAAAGTGTTGCATGTAATTGTGTATACAGTAACTAGTGTGTGTGTGTGTGTGTGTGTGTGTATGTGTGCATGTGCGTGTGTGTGTGTGTATGAATGTACAGTATGTGGGATGCAGGCTCACCTTTTTCTTCTGGATGACTTTCAAAGATTGTGCCAGTTGATAGGAGCTTGGCACAGCTTCCACTGGCAACAGAAGCAGAAAAATACCACAAGTCATGGAGGAAGAGGAGGGGGTACTGCTTGGCTCAGCTGTAACAAAGTATTTACATTGAGTATGTGTTGCATTGTATCTTAACATCATTCACAGCTTCCGTTTTGTAAATCAACTGTAGTGAGAAATAAAATAGAATAAAATAAATGGTGATAATATAAAAACTGCTACAGTCATGTCACACTTGTGCATAAATTTACTTCCCATTCTGTACAATGCTGAACATAAAAAGAAAAGATGACCACAATTTCTCAATCCATTCATACTTAACGTCAGCATGTGCTCTTGGTCCCTGACTTCACATTATCTAAACCTACAGCTGCTTCACAATATATATGTTTTGTTTATTTTAACCCGGTGTCCCCAGCCGTGGTTGTTACTACCCGACTTATCAAAGAAGTCAGAGGGAGCATGAAAGGCATACTAAAAGTTCCTCTGACTCCCCGCAGCCACCGAAAAGGCAAAAAATAACGATTGATATTAATCTGCCCAGCCGATCGATGAGGGAACAGCGCTGAGCTCCTCTTGGAATATCACAGAGAGAGAGGGAGGGACAGCGAGAGGTAGAGGGGGCACAGGAGGAATGGTCTGGCATCTGCCCAAGGAAGTTTATGTTAATTCAGAGTGGCCTGGCAGTGCAAGTCTGCCGGTGACTGTATCGTTAATGAAATGGAAAGGAATGAAAGCCTTATTAATGATCTGCAATCTTCGAAAGGTGATTTCTTTATAAATGAGAAGAATCCGGAGCGTCTTCCATTAGTAAGAAGAATTTAAAAGGGATACACTGTAACTTTACATGTGCCTGATGACAAAGAAAAAGAAGAAAGCAGCACAGGCCTGTTGCCTCGCAGACACTTAGCTCAAATTCAATACCGATGCCTCGCGCATTTAATGTCAGCATCACTGCAAATACCATTTGAGATGTGCGATTTTTAAACATCAAAAAACGAATCTTCAAGCTACAGTTGGAAGCCTGCCTGATCTCCCACGGAGCGACTTTAATCTTTACAGCGCCTGTTTATACCAAAGATGGCTTGAGCCAAAAAACACCCCGACAATATTTTGCTCTTTGTGACGACCTGAGGCTTGTAAGCAGTTTTGGTTCAATCCTTAAAATCTTACATTATTTTACAGGCTTACTATTGGCCATACATTAAAGATAAGGTGTTGCGCCCTCAGAGGTACCACAAAATACTAACACATCAACGGACGGGCAGGCGTATGAGCACGGACTTACACACTCACACACACAGAGGAACACACGCTGAACTTCTGCGGGTCTTTGACCGCAGGACCGCCGTAAAAACAAAGTATTGATTGTAAGCGAGGGAAGCAGAGATCTTTGACACGTAGCTGAACTGTGCCTCTGATAATGGGATCTCTTCAAGTTCCACTCCAGTAGAATGGCTTCCAGCAGCTTTCTGTCCAGCTCCCTTACACTTTATTCTACTTTTTGTCTCTCCAGAATGATCAACCAGGCCAGTCCTGACGCCAGAGGAAAGTAACTGACATTTGGTTTTCTGGGTGACAAACAGAGTCTTTTTTGGGACTTTTTAATTTAGCAGTGAATTCAAATTGAAAAGCTGAATATTATGTAGTTTTTCATGTTAAAAGACGACCATGAAATGATGCTTATTTACTTTACATTTTAATGATGACACTTAAAATTCAGTTCAGTATGATATGAATTACTTGTGACCCGATAGTGCAGTCTATTATTTCTAACAATGGTAATGTGTACTAAAGTCATGGAGTGTCACCCCACTATTAAACCTCAGAGTTCATACACAAACAGTCCGAGGCTGAAGTGATTCATTAGAGCAACACAAAGTCCCTAAAACAGCGACACCATGAGAGCTGCATCTGCACCACAGACAGCAAGACACATCAAACAGGAAAGACAGCAAGTACCTCAGGAGACGTTTTAGTCTGCTCTCACATTCTGTATCTATTACTCGATATTGGCAAACCTGCACTGAAAAAGAAACAATATTTTAACCACCTAAAAGACGGAGGACAATTGAGGAAAACAACTTACACAAGAATGCTACGACTGATATGATCGTGGCCTACTTGTTGCACTCCGCTGGCTCCTGCTGGGCCTAATAAAGCTGCAGCCGGCGTTTCCCACATGAATGGCGTCTCCTCAGTAAACTGTCTTTGTCTTGCATTTCTTGGTCAGGTCCTTCTCAAAAGCAAGTTGAATTAAATGAGCTTTCAGGGTGTGTGACATGCTTCTCCAGCATTCAGCGAACACATTTTCCAATGCGGGAAAAGAGTTCTCACGCTCTTCTGCTGCAACATTAAATCCGATGATGCGTGAGCCCTCAACTGTCTACAGTTTACGGCCTTTCACAGAGTGCTCAGGCCAGGGTCTCTGTTGGTACCATGCACTGGAGGAAGTGCGTTTCTTCCCTGAGAAGAGCCGAACTGGAAAACCATCCAGAGTACCTGTTTGGGTTTATCCACCCTGAGCCCATCTGGAATTAAACTGGTTGGGTGAAGGGCTGCTATCAGACGCACAACTACCATCCAGATATGAAGAAGCTGCTTGTGGTGAAAACAGTGACCCAGGTGGAGGAGAGGGGAGAAGAGATGGCGGGAGAGACGACAGAGTGGTGGCTGCACTTGTCCCAGCTGTGGTTACTCGCTTGGTGGTAACGCCAAGAGTAGTTCCTGTTTCATTAGTATCTATCTAGTCAAAACTGCTAGTGGTAGCTGAGTCTTGTATATATTTCCTCAAAGAAACGCAACTGCTAATACCAAGCTAGCCAGACGCTGTCAAAGTGAAGCATCATGGTGACTTAAGAAGAAACACACAAAACTCGAGAGAGATTGACATCATTCACGTTGTTACACACAACTCAAAAGCAGCAGAGGGGGTACTTAGAACATATCATCAGACACAGAGGCAGTTCTTTCAAACTTTCATCCCACAATAAAAACATGATATTCCAAGACTCGGATCACAATGGGACAGTGTAGTGAAATTGTATGTGTGTGTGTGTGTGTGTGTGTATGTATATATATATATATATATATGTAATTTCTAACACTCACCGGAGCTGACGTCAGTGTTTGAGCTCGTATTGTCTGGGGTTTGTACTATACTTGGGGGTCACTGCTCCATCCAAGGGGGATATGATACTACAGTGTGAAAACTGTACAAAACAAATAAAAATGAAGCAGTACAAGAACTGATATCTGCATTTGTTTTCAATTACAATAAAGAGATGAAATCATACAGTTGTACAATAAGGTTTGAAAATATTCCCTTTTCTTCTATATGTACAAAACCAGACCGACTTACTGTAGCTCACATAGTAATAATAAATACATTAACTAAAAATGCTTTTTCATTCCTCTAGTCATTACACCGACAACCTTACAACCTACTGTTAGAGGTGGCAGCATGCAGGCCTGGAAATGACACACGCAGGCAGCTAATGCTAGCTTGTTTATTGATTGACAGGCTCATCACTCTATTCAAACGATACATCGAGACATTTCAAATACTGAAGAGGTCAATTTTGACGTTTGGCTAACTTCGTGATTTGTTTCAATCCATGCTGCTAATGATGAAAGTGAAGCAAAATATTGCCATGATTCACTGACAGTGACAAAATATTTATTGCTGGTTCAATCTAAGATCACTTTTCCTGTGAGCGGCGAGTTGCAGTCCTTCCAACAGCTCGCTTGTTAGCTGTCACTCCCTCACATTTCTGACCTTTTGTTTTTTTCCCTGCGTGCTGTTTCCACAGGTTATTTTAAGATATTTTTCAAATATTTTTTTTGCCTCCCACTGGTTTACAATGTAACAGAAGCACAGATGAAGCTGAAAGTTTTATTAAGTTGCGCTTTTTTCCATTGTATTAGTGCTTCATCCGCTTGGCATCACAGCTCCTGGTGAGATAAAATGTGCGTACGCGTACGTGATGGCGCACGTTTGCGCTCGTATGAATGAAACGAGTGTGAAAGTCGAGTTAAAAAACAGATTTTTACAAATGCACCTCATGAATAATCAAAAACAATCAGCGGCGTAAAATCCACTCCCACTCTCCCTCTCCAGTTAGCATTATGAAGTAATGAGGAGTGAAGATGGAGGCTTTGACCCTCATCCATCTACAAATCACACATCACAGCCCAGTTTGTTCATAGTCTTTTCCTCAGCTGATGCTGCCCACCACCTTAGCGTTTCTTTTGGAGTAAAGATTGAGTCGACAGATATTCCTGCCACTCTACTCAGGTCCTGAGAAATGTTCTTTCTCTCTTGTCCACAGAGTGGTCTTTTCTCCCCTGAAATTCCTCCACTGCTTTGTTGCTCTGCCTGTCTCCTCTCATTGTTGGCCTTGTTCAGCAGAAGTTGTTTAGAGCGCCGAAGTAGAGCAGTACTGTGGCTGTATGATCTAGAGGTGGAGGTGGCAACTGCATGCAGAAAATGGATTGAGGGCTTTCTCACTCTCATTGAGTGACGCACTGCCACCAGCTGATTTGGCAGTTTGTCTCTACTTTCATCCTTTGTTTCTATCCCTTCCTCTGTTTGACTGCTTTTACTTGTTGACTGACGACTGATTGTCCTGGGCTCTTTGGCAGATTTGAATTCTGGTAGAAGTACTTTCCTATGAATTAGTGTTTCAGGAGACTGCCGAGTGTCCTTATTTATCTGGATTTTACGTTGTCGAGGTGACACTGTGGTTACTGTAACTGAGATTCCAGAGATTTTAACTTTTGCGGGTCTACCTGGTTTCCTTGAGGGTACAGAATCATCCCGCTTCTGGCATTTGATGTTACTGCTAGATTGAGGTGCAGACTCTTTCGTAGGGCTGACAAAATTTAATTCCTTTGACAACTCTGTTGATGTTGTTTTGATACTACCTGAGCTGGTGTTAGAGTTGTGCATTAAAATGCCCAAATCACTTTTAAGGCCCACTGCTTGGCAAGCATCATGGAATTCTGTTTGCAGCTGGTCAAAGCCCTCATACACCGTTCGTTTATTTCTCCTTGAACGGCCATACACTACTGTTATTTTGAGGTTCTTGTTTACATTCTCCTCAACATCAGATGGTACATCAGATTTTCCGTTTGCAATTTTTGTCCCCATTAGTGAATCCACAGCCTTCTGCTTGCGTGGTCGACCAATTGGCCTCTTAACTTTTTGCTCCAGCTGTGGTCCCAGCTTCTTTGGCCGACCTGGACGCCTTTTTGGAGGAGTGGTTTCATGGAAAGATAGCAAGTCGCCTGGTGATCTCTGGCTCTCAGTTCCAGCTACACGCTTAGTTGGAGTACCTTCACCAGACCTTCTGGAACTTATCTTAGGTGATGAGGAAGCTGACTTCGGTGAAGAGGCAGACTTTGCTGGTGAAGCAGAGGACTTGGTTGGTGAAGAAGCTGACTTGGGTGTTGAGGAGACAGACTTGGCCGGTGAAGAAGTTGACCTGGGTGTTGAGGAGACAGACTTGGCTTGTGAAGAAGCTGACTTGGGTGGTGAGGAGACAGATTTGGCTGGTGAAGAAGCCGACTTGGGTGGTGAAGAGGCTGATTTGGGTGGTGAAGAGGCTGACTTGGGTGGTGAAGAGGCTGACTTGGGTGTTGAGGAGACAGATTTGGGTGTTGAGGGGACAGACTTGTGTGATGAAGAGGCTGACTTGGGTGATGAAGAAGCTGACTTGGGTGGTGAGGACACCGACTTAGTTGGTGAACGAGCAGATCTTGCAGGTGAGGTAGCAGACTTTAGTGGTGAAAAAGCTGATTTTACTCGTGACGTAGCCAACTCAGTGCTCAGGCGTCTGCTTTTCTGAAGTGCCCCTGACCAAGAAGACTCTTCATATGGGTCAAAGGGTTCCTCTGCTTGTCCTCTAGAGCCTGCTGATTTGAGACTGTATCGGATTCCTTCCTTATCCCTTACTGGTGATACAAACATGAGCTTAATTGGACTAGTGTACTGGACTTGGGAATTTGGAGGGCTCTCAACACAGGTAAAGGACTTAATGGTGACATCCATATCTGATGTGTTTTTGGGAGTTCTTGAAGCGGTCTTTGAGTCTAGTAGTCTTTTTGGAGATGATCGTAGCCTTCCAAAAGTTTTGGCACTACAGTCACTGCCATCTGTCCCATTGTTTGAGCTGGGTTTTGTCAACTTTTTCTCTTTTGCAGCCACATTTTGTGAAAATACCTGGTTTGTGGAAAGACTGCTTGACTGTTCGTCAGGTAGTCCACGTTGTTCTTTTTGTGCTGATTCAGAGGCAAACTTCCATGTGTGCTCAAGAGAGGACAGAGGGGTTTCACTTCTTGATTCAAGCTGGGAGTCCTTAGCGTCCGGATCTTTGGAAAAGGCATCCAGGATGCTAGATGTCAGTGCCTTGTCCTTACGAGTTTTCTGGTTAAAGATGCTTTCAGAGAAACATGCAACAAAGAACATCTTTCTGGGCTCTGTTACATAGGAGGAGAATCGCTGTGGAGGGACAATATTTCTCCTGGATCTACTGCCCTCCTTTGTGTGGTGTGATTGACATTTCTGCCTCTCTCTATTAGGACAATAGCAGTCTTTGCCTTTACCTGGTCTATTGTCACTGTCAGAACTTTGACCTGCTGGGGCTTCTTCATGGTTCCTATCGCTTCCAGCACTGCTACCCGTACCATCTTCTTTACAGGGCCTGTCATGCTGTTTTGTTGAGGTTGCAGTCACCGTCATCACCTGTGTTTGTACATTGTCAACCTTTGAGCCTTCTTGGCCGTACTTGCTCAGCAGCTCAGGGGTGAGTGTTTGTGCGCCTGAGAAAGTAAGATCTTTGTCCTCACTAAATATCTCTCTTTCTTTCTCCTCTGCTTTAATAATCTGAACTTCTTCTGTTACTATAACTGTCTGTATCTCCTCTTTAACTTCATCCCTGTCACTTTCTGCGGTGAGAATGTTCAGAGGTCCCTCACCATGAACGCCATGATTCTCCACAGGTTCCACATCTACCTCCATTTCTCTTTTAGACTCCTCTTTGACTAGGTTTAAATTTGATGAAGTGCTTGATGTAGATAGAGTAACATTTTCATCTTTCAGTCTTGCTCTCTTTGCTAGTGGCACCTTTCTCCTGGTGTAAGACTGGTCCAACATGGCAAGCTCTCGTTTAATTTGTAAAGTATGCCTTCTGGTTGAAGCATCGTCGGCGGGTGTTGCCATAGCAGCAAGGACTTCCTGGCGACGACGGGAGCGGGTATTAGGTGACTTGGGCTCTTTGCTGTCATGGCGATTGAAAAGCTCACTGAGATTATAGTCACTAGCCCTGCCTGTATGAAGCACTGTGGTGATGATTTCAGTCAGATGGGCATCAACATGAAACTGTAAGTTCTGACTGGTTGAGGGAGATTGTGGCTGCTCCTTTTCAGAGACATAAACGGCTGTGGAAACCAGAGGTGGGTCTTTCTCTACGGGTGTGATTGTCTCCAATTTCTCACTGAAGCGATTCACGACATCTTGCAGTGAAGTCACATTTGGGTTCTGCTCGGCCCCACTACTTCTTGCCGTCCTACACTCTAGCTTCTTTTCTGAAGCTGTATCCATATCTACTTCCTGGTGGCTTGCATTCAGAAGACCATCTTTAACCATTATGTCAGCTTCCTCCTCTTGTCTGTGGTGAAGGAGGGAGGGTGGCTTTTCGTCAGTTTTCTTATTGATGTCTGAGGGGATTGGGGACAGAGGGGGAGGAGAAGGGCTCTGCTCTCTCTTCAGGACTGGACAAGGAGGATCCCCGTCTCCAACGCCTCCCTCTATTGTGCTCCTGACCCGGGTAAGACATACATGGTTTGAATTGCAGGGACAAGAGTGGGGGTTGTGTTGGTTACAGCAGATCGATGAGGAAGGGCATAAGCTAGAGGAGGGAGTGCACAGTGAAGGGGATTTAGATGACGAAGGAGAGGATGTAAATGAACACACTATGGTGTTGATATGACTTACAGCCAGGCTTTGGCAGGAAATGCAGTGCAGCCTCTTGGGACAAAGAACAGGGTAGGTTTCCATCCTGGACCTCTGCAAACGGCAGTAGCTTGAGCCCCGAGTAGCTTCACTTTTACAGTTTGTTAAATGGTAGTGACGGATGCTACAATTGGACTGGCAGCCTCCTGGATGATACATTGTGCTGCCATGACCTTGATGATCACGATCAGTTAAAGGGTAGTACGGGCTGCTGTTATGGGCTTTACATTCACTAAATGGGACTGCATTAGGCGTAACATTATCTTGTGGGTTTACACCACAATGACAGCAGTGAGATTCAATTTGACCTACAGGTCTGTGATTAAGGAACAACAGCATTTTTTCCTGGTGTGCCAGCTTCAGGATCTGGTAGAGTAAGGAACTATGTGATGGGCAGAGTGAGCTGAGAACAGCATCCAACGCAGAGCTCTGACGACACTTTTTCCCTCGCTGTCCAAGATCTCCCAACTCTTCTGTAAGTGATGGCAGCAAGGAGCTAGATGCAAAAATAAAAAGATTGGAGGTTTTACTCATAGCTGAGCCCAGTTTTAAATGACAACAGCAAATAAGTACTCACAGTCTGATGATGTTTTAAATAGCACTATCATAAACCTTATGCTATGTTAATTCAATCATGGTCTGGTATGATTTCCAATTCACCCACATGTTAATATTCTGCAATCCTGGGGTCTGTTTCATGAGGCAAACATTTTCTGACTTTAGCTGCAGTACCAAATACATCGTAGCAGAAAGCAATTCACCACTTCAAATGCACTTATAGTGAACAATGTCATTCCCATTCTATGAATTAATTCCTCAAGTTGTTTGTAGCTTGCAGCATGTGCCAAGTGCACCCCACTACATTGTCTGCATTTACTAACATCATTAGAATAACACTATGCATGCAAACTATTCATTATAATCTGTACTAGTTAAAAATCAACCACATAAAAATTGTTCATAGATATGATAGGTGTCCTCTGATGAGATGATAGTACGCACTCTTAATGAAATCCGCATTAATAAAATAAATAAATAAAATTGAAACCCACACATTTCAGTTGCATTTTGCTGCATACATTCAGCCACTTTCATGCGAGTGCACTCTGAACAGGGTTAGAGAGTTCTGAGTGGACAGAGTAAGTTCATAACTATATTCTGTTAGTAAAATTATGACAGGCAACTGATTAGAGAACAGTTTTATTGATGAGTTGCTGAAGGCAAATGATAACATTCTGCTGAAAGCAGAAGGAACGATTGTAGAAACGCTTAAACTGAAATGTTTTTTTCAACAGCACTTCCACCAACAAACACCAAAAAAACCCTCTGAAATGTTTAAATCAACTAACAGTTAAGTCAGATCCTGTGAGTGATTTATTTCAATAAAAAAAGCAAATCATTGATTTAAATAACATTAAAATTGCTTAAGTGTTTGATAATGGATAGTATTTCCAACAATTTAAGTACTAAATGTATCCAGACCTGTTCAACTTGGCTGGATACAGCATAAGAGAGTTACACTCTGTAGTGTTACTG
>JAPZEA010000020.1:8942815-8953347 GCA_029783685.1 Heniochus monoceros | reverse complement strand
AAAGACATGCATGATAGGTTAATTGGTGACTCTAAATTGCCCGTAGGTGTGAATGTGAGTGTGAGTGGTTGTTTGTCCCTTTGTGTCAGCCCTGCGATGAACTGGCGACTTGTCCAGGGTGTACCCTGCCTCTCGCCCAAAGTCAGTTGGGATAGGCTCCAGCCCCCCCGCGACCCTCACGGAATAAGCGGGTGTAGAAAATGAATGAATGAATATATATATATATATGCTTTGTGTGGTCTTGTGAAAGCTGCTTGTTGGGCATCCAAACTCCACCAAAGAGCGTTAACGTTATCCGTGCACATTTATCCTTGCAGCTCATCCAGGTTAGCATGTTTCAAGCTGTAACGACTCTTGGGATTGGCCTTTTTCATCACTGCGAGCGTATGTCTCCACCAAGTATTCATGTGATATCAGCCGTGATGCATGTGTTGCGTTCAGGGATTGCTTGGAAAAACATTTTAGTCTATTTTAGTCTCTTATTTTCTTAATCCCTGAAAAAAAGTAATTCCTTTTTTATATTTAGAAATTGTCTTGTGGGCCAATCAAATGGTCTTGTGTATGGCCCGGAGGCCAGAGGTTTCCCACCCCTGTTGGAGAGGCATAAAATGATAAGAGCAGGCTAATATAAAAAAAGACAAAACATCAGCTGTGTCACAGAGTTTTACTGCCTGAAATTGTCAATATGAGCAGTAATTTAATATTCCTTTCTGCACAACTTTACATGACACATTACAAAAACTAAAGTACAAACACAGATTGTTCTAGCTCCAATAAAACCTTTCGGAAGGCATTTGTGAATTAAATGACTGCAAGGATGAAGAGAAGCTGCACTAGCATGATATTGTAGGAATATTGAGAGCTCTCAGAAAGGAAAGACTTCTTTATCTCCAGCTGGATCAAGAGGACGGTGCTGTGATGGCCTGATGGTCGTTATTGGGCTGAGAAATCGCTGAACACTCACAGATCAAGAGCTTGTTTGATCTAAATCTAGACCAAATTCTGGAGATGTTACAAGGCAGCATGAGAGCATTCAACACACGGAGTCAAAAACACACACACACACACACACACACACACACACACACACACACACACACACACACACACACTTATATGCAAGGCAGGAAACTCAGCAGTAAACACAAGACTGCTGAGAAATTAAACTGTTTCCCTCCAGTAGCATTATGGACTCTTTAAGATTTCCTTCGTTTACAGTCGAGCCCCTTGTGGACTGCGTGAACTGTAGCAGTAGCAGAAACTCTATCCTTTTAGGCGAATTGGTTTTACAGCAGCACACCACTCTGTGTAGCTCTGTATACCCAAGCACAACTAGCGTATAATGTGATATTGGCTGGCTTTAGGAGACTTAGCGCTGCTGCTCTTGATTTGTTGCAACTTTGTGGGAAAGTTGACTGTGAGTGGGATAAGCCCTTATTGCCTGGCCCTGTGTGTGTGTGTGCGTGCGCGTGTGTGTGTGTGTGTGCGTGCGTGCGTGTGTGCGTGCGTGTGTGTGTGAGCTGATGGATGAACTTGCAGTCTGGTAAGCAGGGACATTCCCCTCTCTGTTCTCTCTCTGTGCCATGGAAACCAGACGGGAGGGCTATGGTGGCCCACAGGAGCCAAATGAGGCGGCAATAATGCAGCGCTTAACCCCACATTGAAAAATGACTTCATTCTCTCATCAATAGAGCAGTTCCGAACGCCCCGCCACGCTTATGCATGCACATACACACACACACACACCCGCACATAAACACAAACGCGCACATGTACATAATTGAAACGTGCAGTGGGTATTTCCCATGGTTAAGGTATGATACAGTTAACTATTATGCGGTTTAGGCACACGCACAGATGCACAGCCTCTCATGCATACACAGTATGCGGTATGCTGCAGTGCAGAGAAACCAGTTTGTTCTTTGGGTTGATTGAGGCTGCTTTTAAATGTGCATGTGTACATTTCTCTGTTTCTGTCTGGCTGTTGCGTTAATATTCAGTCAGTGTGATGCTTTCTGCTTTGTTAGGATTCCTATTAGCTAGTCCAGCTGATACTGATCTCCCCGGGATCCATTAGTATTAAACAGAAATACAAAATAAGCAACAGAGAGGACCAAGTGTGACAGATCTGACGCATTCCAGCTTGTTGTAAAACTCCAATCATTTTAGAGCAACCATTGTTTCCTAATTACCCCCCAAAACGCTCATTAATTCAAGGTCATTTTAACACATTACCATTTGCACACATGCATCATAGAGCTTATTGATCTGGCCAGAGGTCCAAGACGTTAATCCGACCACAGCTGCTATTTATGTGTGACAGACAGAGAGAGACGCCCAAAGGGCTCTTTAAGATGCTCCCTCTTTCTATGTCCAGTGGCTCTTTGCTCACTTAGTGCTGCTATTGTGCATCTTTCTTCCATTAGTGTATTAGTGTGTGTGTGCATGTCTGTGTGTGTGTGAGAAAGAAAGGCAGAGAGAGAGAGAGAGAGAGAGAGAGAGAGAGAGAGAGAGAGAGAGAGAAAGAGAGAGAGAGAGGGATTTGAGGTGTACTGTAATATTATAAGTTGAGCCCTGAGGGCAGCTAAGAGCTTTTAGAGAAAGAGCAACAGGGACTGATGACAGAATGGCAGCCAGGCGTGACTGACAGACAAGACTCAGACAGACAAGAAAATGAAGAAGAAGAGAGAGAGAAGAGGAAGAGAGACTAAAGACGAGTGAAGAAGAAAGAGGACAGCAGAGGTTGTAAAGGGAAAAAAAGGCTTATTTCTATGGAGTCAACACAGAATAATAAACTCAGCAGTCAGGGATTTCCCTCCCTTGCTGTTTGTGTGTGTGGGTGTGTGTGTGCATGTGTGTGTGCTTGTGTAATTACTGGTGTCTCTTAGATATCACTTAGCATCCGTATATTTACCTGAGAAGAACAGGGTGTGTGCGCGTCTTCATCTAAGAAAAGTTTGCATGATAATATGCATGTGTGCGTTCTGTCGAGTTTGTTTACATGTGCGGTTATTCCTTCTGCATGTTTGTTTTGTGTCCACTCGTGTGTGTGTGTGCGTGCATTCACATGCACGGGTGCGTGTGCACGCACGTGTCGGTGCATGCTCGCCCTGGAGCGGCCTCTTTATGCTGTCTCCTCTGTAAGGAGCTCGAATTGAAAGCCTTTTGAAATGATAACCTAGAGTTATGAATGGTTGTATACACTAGAGAGGGAGAGGGAGAGACATACAAAGAGAGGAAGAGGAGGGAGAGAGAGGGAGAGATGAGAGTCGGACAGAGAGATATAAATGGCTGATGAGCAGAATAAAAAGGAAGAGCGTAATTCAATAAAAAAAGAAATGTGTAGGGGGAATAAAGTCATTATTGGAGGTGAAAAATCGCTCCATTATTTCCTCACTAGTGAATTGTTTTCTTATTCACCGCTCTGTCTTCTCTCCTTTATCTATAAAAAGAGAAATTGGAGGCAGGAACGGCACAGGGAGAAAAATTAAAATAGATAAAAGGTTATGGGGGAGCATGTATGTGGCTGTGCTTGTGAGAGCGAGGCCGACAAAAGAGGACAAAGTGCGCGAGCCGTGAAAGGCGGAGGTTAGAGGCTGGTGCAGTGTCTTGTTAACCTGTGTGGTGGGTGACAATAGCTCAGTAGGACCCCTGCACTCCCAGGCCTGTCTCAAGTGCTGCCTGTCAGTAGTTAGAGTGCTCTCTTTCTAGTCAGGCAGCCCGCTCCAGCACCTCACTATGGCCTCAACTGGGGCCTCCCAAGACCCCCGCGGTAAAAAGAAACAATGTCACAACGCCGACCTCTCCAGTCCGCTACTACCAGCCCCGCCGCCACTGGCACGATGAATATAACCAATGTGGTTAAAGTTGCACCACTTTCCTCGAAAGTGGTCTGTGCTGCGTTCAAGTGGTGATCTTGTGAGTTTTTTATACAGGCAGTCATTTCTGTATTGCTGGTCCTGCGGGTCACCTGTCAATCAAGCAGTCAATTAGCCAGTATGGGGGCGTCTTTGCATTGCATTCCCTGCTGGTGCAGTTGTTTCTGTGGGTCAATAGAACCACATATTTTTTTGGGACTGTGTGGTTTTTCAGTGCAGTCAGATCTTTCGAAATGGTCGAAACCATTCTGGAAAAAATATGCCACGAAATCTAGCCTGCGAACGTTGCCCAGTTCCACCAAGCTGTGAACCTGGCGACCCTGTAGGTCACACACTTCTTGTTTGTCGTCCGCCACGGTGGTTCTTCAGTTTATTCCAAGCGAACCGCCGCTGGACACATCAAACGCATCGCTCACTGAGCTACAGAGGACTTATTGCTGGGAAAAAGTCCTGTTGCTTTCAAACAGAACTCGTGAGGTTGCTTTGTGGACATGGGAAGTCGAGTACGCAATACGATTGGTGTTCAAGTGGTTAAACGGTCGCTAAGTAACGGACAACATAAATGGACGTCGCCTTATTCTCTGGGCAAACATTTTGAGTGATTTTGTGGTTTTCACCGCTTTTTACGTCATTCTCAGGAAAAAGAAAAGAATAGATTAAAAGGTCTGCGGGCTCCATCAGATGTGCGCAGTATCACATGGAACTAGGATACTTTTTAATATTTTATTTCATTTATCAGTTTATTTTGGAAGGACAAAAGCTGATAGACAGATAAGATAGATAAGGTTTTGAAACTGGACTGGACAGGAAATCAAAACAATTTGTGTGTGTCCTTATATGTCCGTGTGTGTGTGTGTGTGTGTGTTTGTATGAGAGAGTGTGTGTGTGTGTCCTGCCCTGGCCACCTCAGGACAATAAATTGTGGTGGGAAATGTGTGTCTGGAGTGTGAAATAGACTGAGACTATTTGGTAGAAACCACAGTAGCTCGTCCTCTTAAACTACATCATGTTTGTTTGTGTGTGTGTGTGTGTGTGGTTTCCTAATGAATAGTGGAATGCTAATGGTGGTAAAACAGTGATTTCTCCAGCTGATTGGGTGTAATGGATGGTACTCAGAGCTCCTTCATAATTGATGAGGATGTCTTGTGGATGTCCCACTGCTGTTGTGCATTGACGGCGGTGGTGCGTGCATGTGTATGTGCCTGCGGAAGCACGCTGCTTTTGGGTGGGGCCCGAGACTCCGGAGAAGTCTGTTCTTGTTATTTCTGCAGTAGCTCCTGTCAATTCTTATTAACAGAAGCACGCTCCGCCGTCTCCATAATGTATGACTGCGTATTGCGGGCAAGAATGGTGTCAGATTCCCTTATCAAACTGAAAGAAAACAAAGCCATAATCTAATTGTTTGCAAAGGAAGAATGGGATGATTAAATCTCATTGTTTTTCATTTCTCTCAGAGCAATAGAAGGAGACAGGAGAAAGAGGGAATGGGGACCCATCATGCTGCAGGAATATATATAAAAATGTTCGTCTTTTCCTTCTAAGTTTGTCAGGGATTGCAAGTGAAGTGCCTGTTACTATGGGGTAAACAAAAACATAGATAGACAGACAGCTCACACAGCAGCAGCATCTGATGAAATAGTCTAAACTGCATGAAGACAGACAGCCAAGGACATTTGGCTGCCGCCTGCTGCCTGTACAGTACGTATTCTTTATCTTAATGAGAGATGGTGTTTACAGGTCTCTGCTTACGACACTGCTAGAAAGATATTTCATTTATGTTGCTAGCCAGCACCGTGACAAAAGGGGGCAGAAGGAGGAAGATGACAAGAAGCCGCTGTAGCTTGTTTTTAGTGAAACAGGTAAATTTAAAGACGGCACGGTGAGGAGCTGACCACAGGGTTACATTCTGCAGTGGAACTTTATGCCCACGTGTTGATGCTCTGTGCACTTGTACTGTATGTCTTTGCGTGCTCATCTGAATGTGTGTGTGTGTGTGTGTGTGTGTGTGTGTGTGTGTGTGTGCGTGTGAAGAAAACAACAATTGTGACATCGCCGCTGCAGCGCACCTGCGAGGTCCTGGAGAGCCAGCGCGCGAACCTGTAGATTACCTCGGGGCCCCGCGGGGTCTCCCATCACTCCTACACAAACTCCCGCAGTTAAACACATCTTACTCACTCGCTCTTTCTCTCCCTCCTCGCTTTCTGTCCTGTTGTTATGCTTTCATTTTGCATCATCGGACTCCCCCGGCACCTTCGCCGCTACCACATTTTTCACTTGTCCTCCTCTGTTCTCGCTCCATCTTTTCTGTGCTTCTCTCTGTTTCCCCTCTCGCTGTTTCCCAGGCACCGTGCCAACCTGATGCTTCACTCCAACTCTTGCCATCCATGGCTTTCGCAAGCTTTGACACAAGGAATGCAGACAGGCAGGTAAAAAGACAGATTTAAAAGAACAGATATTGGTTGAAAATGGGAAAAAAATAGCCACACAGGTCCACTCAAACAGACCGAATAAGAAAGTGTACAAGTGAATGATCGGACAGTGTAATTCTTCCAAATCTTCAGTATAATTGCTTATATTAATATGTAATAGTACAGAACATACTGATCGGTACAAAGGAACAAGAAGAGATGTTCGGGAACATCTGGGAACTTTAAAATAATTCATATTTTTTAACTTATTTTGCCACCATGATTCCAAAAAAGTTGGTTAAACATAAATAAAACAGAAATGAGAGGTTTGGAAATATTAAAGGATTCGTAACTGGTAACACGCCACTATAAAAACTCATTAATTGAGAAGCCCTCATTCATGCCCCCTGGAAAAGAAAATCTGAAATAAAACAATCCAAAAAGCTTCTCTCGTTTTCTTAAGTTGCCGTTACCACATGTCTGGACTTGCAGAATAAAATAAAGCCAAACTTGCCGATGCCGTCGGAAACATTTTCAGATTCAGCATGTGATTTGACAGGCGACAAAATGTTAGCAGCGTGCATGTTGGTAGTGGGAAATGTGGCTGCATATGGAAATTAAACATGACATGCATCAAATTTCCCTCCCAGTGTAGCTCAGCCTTTCACTGCCTTCCCCCTGAAAACATTTGCAAATTCAGAATGAATCATTTGCTCCGGACCTGACGCCTCGAGGAAGCAGACATTTATGTTTTTGAATCACTAATAAAAAACAGTCATTGATTTGTCATCTAACCTAACCTTGGAGCATGTGTGGAAAACACGCAGGACCTGTTTTTAAGTCGCTGAATAAGTGAGCTGATTTGTTGTTTTGGAGATCGAGCCGTCGCCTCGAAGCGTTCGGCGGTGACGTCGGAATTCATTGTGTTTCAGAGACAGAAGCTCATCGCCAAGTAGCATTTACAGCATGACAGGTGAGGTGGATGATATTTCCAGGTAGAAGGCTCCTCTTCGCTGTCTTTCTCGTTTGATGTGAATGCAGCATATAGATATTCATCTCCTGTAGGCTGGCCAGGCACTTCTAGTGTCTTTATACGCACACGCACAGTCTTTCCCACTTGGAAGCTTTGAAATCCCTGACAGCTCACCTCCTGCTGTTAAAACTCCCCAAAGCTGCTTTCCTCACCAAGAAAAGCACTTTAATGCCGATGTGTGTCTGAGTGAGTGTGTGTCTTCGTGCCTATCTCGCAGTCAGCAGAATCAGTCTGTCTTAAACCCAGACGAGCCAGACAGCCTGCTGCAGCTAACTTAGCCAGGCTGCTACAGGATGACACGAACGGGGTCGTGTGACCTAACTTGTGTAGTTGTCGAACTTGCACACACGTGCTGAATTATCTTAGTCGTGTGCTCTTTGTGACGCAAATTACGCACAAACCCTTACTTTCTGTCACATTCTCACACACCCGCAGCCACAACTTTGGGCTAAGATTGCCCAGACACGGGGGAAACCTGCCAAGCAAGCAGGAGCCCCATCAATAAACACTTTGCAACACACAAACACTCACCCACACACACACACTAATACACACACTAAAGACCTCAGTGGCTGGCTGATGGGATGAAATGGGACAGAAGGAATCCCCCGAGGAGCTTCTTCTATTGGGCTGCAGAAATCTCTTGGTCTCCTCATCCCACTGCCTCCTGTTACTCCTGTGCTGACTCAGCAGCACATTTAACACACACACACACACACACACACACACACACACACACAAACAAAAACACACACTCTGTCTCCTCCTCTCTCCGTCTTCAGTATCCTCATGGGGATACTCAGAAATCCAGATGAAAGCAAGACGGTTACCTCCCCTCACCAGACACTCGAACACCGGAGGCAGAGAGGTTCCACCTCAGTAAACCCCTTCATTAGTATTCATCACTGAGGCTCGCAGAGGAGCAGCTCGCTGTAGCTTGTACGAGAGGTACAGGATCATCACAGTCAGTGGTATGGAAAGGTGAAATGCCCACAAACGCTTACCATAAAACACAGACACAGATGTACTGACACCTCATTACGTATTAGATGGTGAAATAGGTGCTAATTTGAGCTGAACAGAGACGCAATGGAGGAAGGCGAGAAAGATCCTGACGCTGTGGCTGAATCACTGTGTCTTGGGACAAAGCGAAGACACAGCTGTCAAGACAGTATCTTAAGGTTGATACTAATATAAATTATTAGGCATAGATCACCAAAACATCAGCTTGGACAACATTGCTTCTAAATGCTCTTTGAATAGACTTTTTTTGTGTTCAGTGCTTGACATTTCTTGTGCATGTCAGCATCAAGAGGTAACTGATGAGTGAGTTTTTAGCACTTTGATAGCCAGAAATCCTGCAGGGTAATGTCTGTAAAACTACTCTGAGTATTCCCATGTTTTCCAGCCTGGTCAGTCAGTGGAGCACGTGCAAAAAGAGCCAAAGGAACAGCGAATTTGCCTGAAAAAGTGGATTGCGTTTTGATGTGTTGGCTCTCCACTGTGGCAGTAAAAATGACTTGTTTAGGGCGTGCTCACACCGTGCCATACTGAATATCGTAAGACATAGAGAAACACACACACACACTTTTATCTTGTGGCCCCCAGAGGGCCCATCTTTCGATAGAGAGGGTCTGAGTACATGTGTTGGCCTTGGGCTTCCCATCTCAGTTTTATTACTCTCTCTCTGTCTCATCCCTCCATCCCTTCTTTTCCTCTCCATCCTCCCCGTCGCTGTCAGCTCGTTAATGTGAGTGAGAACCTGTCATCTTTGTCTTCTGAATAGCCCATCATAAAGATGATGAGTGAACCTGGAGTTTTGAAGCCATACCCTTTCACCCGCCTAGGCGATGATGTCTCAGCATTAGAGGCAGTGCGGCGGTGTCCAAACGGCCTCGGCCGGAGGAAAACACAGCATGCAGCGGGATTATCATCTTGAAAGATGTCCCGTGTTGGCTGAGCAAACGTTATTGATGTGAAATAACATGAATCTTACAACCACAGGTGAAACTTCTTCTACTTCTACACAAAATGCTTTTTCGATGCTTCGGGCTGACATCAGAAACAGAGAAATCCACTTTGTAAATGTCTGTTTTCACTCTTAGTAAAGGGAGCAAAAATACAGTAATAACCGCTGAGCGGAGTTTTATGTTAGATTGTTTAAACACAAGTGAGGCTGTGCACCTGGAATAACCACAGAGCAAAATATTGACAAGTGCTTAAACTGGCCAGCTCAATTATTGCTCACTGTTTATTTCCCATTCCCGATCTCTTTACCTGTGTGTGTGTGTGTGTGTGTGTCCCTTGGCAAAGCTCGCAGTCATTACAGCCCGTGTGTGTGCACTGTGTTCATGTTCTGGCTGTCTTATTGACTTTTCATTTTTCTAAGTGCACGGTGCTGATAATGAATGCTCTTTCTCCCCAAGCAGGAGAGGTATTGGTAGCTCTCATTACCTCAGTCATTGTGTGTGTGTGTGTGTATGTGTGTTCCATAAGTGTCAGTAATGCAAGATTGTCACAGACAGGAAACACATGGGACACAACAGGGTTATAGATAAATTCAGATGTTTGTTCTACTTTTGAAGAGAACAAACAACGTTTGAAGTGATTCACTGGCTGCTGCAGGGTTTTGTTTTTCCCTTTAATCCCACCACCCCTCTGTGTATATTCATCACGACTGTCAAACACAGGACTCTCTTCAGCTGTCAGATTACACCCAGAAAGAAAAAGAGGAAACAAAGACAGATTGAGAAATAGAGAGTGTGTATAAGTTTACATGCACAGGGGATTTCACATAAAGGCGCCGTGGAGGCTGAGACACTGAGAAGAATCTACTGCTGTGTTTTGTGATTGGGAGAACATTCTCCCAGTTTTCATTTCTGACGGTTGTCACTTATTACTGTAATCTGACTGACTAGACGGGATCAGCAGAATGGATAGTCCGTTGTTTCCACAGGTGGATGGTTTAGTGAAGCACTCACAGAGCTTCTCTTTCTGGTCTCCTTTGCAGTGAGCACAGAGAGAATAATTACAGCAGAAAAAGGCTGATGTGCCGATACAATCACTTCAGAGGATTGAAACATGCCCACACACACACACACACACACGCACGCACACACACACTGATGTTTGTCACGGAGTTTTCAGCACACAGGTAATAATAAAAATGAATGACATTCACCGTATTCATGAAGAGGCTGACATGTGTAGAGG
>JAPZEA010000020.1:8721142-8731313 GCA_029783685.1 Heniochus monoceros | reverse complement strand
AAGGGATACACAGTGTTTAAAACAAAGAGGATGAGATCTGCAGAATATTGACTAAAGAATATGCAAATGTTCACAGTAAAAAGAAAGAAGAATATGTGCAATGTGTGAAAATAAAGCTCAGAAATTTGTCACGTTTGATGTGGAGATTAGGAGTCTAAGAGTCTACGTCAGTGGGGGTCCTGGGCCTTGTTGATGTGGCCAGCTATAGTCAGGAAATGGATGTTTTCCAATCAAATATTTCAGAAAATAAAATCTGGGGGTGTTTAAGGTTAAGTTTTACATGAAAAATTAAGGTGAGGGTACAGCTCGCCACAAGGGCAGCTGAACATCCCTGAGAATCACTGTCACACAGAGACAAGCTGAGAGTGAAACACAGACACTGGGCTTTCTTTAATACTTAATAACTAAACACTAAATATCCTCATCTGGCCTCTGTGCACCTTTTAAATGAGTGAGAAGTAACCGTCTGGAAGGATGGATCGGCGGAAAACCCAAAAACGTGCGTGTTTAAGATTAGAGGAGACGGCGGTTGTGCTTCAGTGGACAATCATCAGCGATCGTCACCACTGCAACAACTATTAACCTCGGTGTGTGCACGCGTCCATCTGTGTGTGTTTGAAGATACAGACAGAAAGAAGTAGGCCAACACTGCTGTTTCGACGATGGTGAAAGTACAAAAGAGAAGAAAAGGCAACAAGAGAAATCACAATAAAATTCTGTCCGTTGCACGGTGAGGCAGCCTGAAAATATGTGCATAACAAACCAATTATACCTCATCACAGCTGCACGGGAGTAAAAAGGCATCAGTGCATGAAATAGTCTATTATGATAAGAATTAAAATAGTCTATCAAGATCAGATCTAGAATAGTGTGGTGTGATAAGAACTAAACAGTCAGAATGTGAATGTGCTACACGATCGCATCCTCTGATATGTCCCCCAGGTTTCACATCGGTGGAAACGCCTGCCAGCGAGGCCCATTTAGAACAGCTAAAACACAGCTTTGATCACATTAATGGAAAAGAAAGGCAGAACTTTCACTGTTCAGTTAGTTTGCGTGATTTTAACTTCACCAAAAAGGGAAAGAAAAGTGGGAAACCAATCTGAACAACAAGTCCTCATAACTACACCAAGTAGGTTGCTAAAAAAATGACCGACATGGTCGTAAAGGTGATCATGGAAAGTTTGTAGCCGTCTACAAGAACAGCAGCTGTGCATAAAATGGATTAACAGCAGGTCCAAAACCTCTTAAACCAGCCCTGCAACATAATCCACTTCTCTGCTCTTCATCTGTATGTTCAGTATGTTCAAAACACTCATGTATTCACCAAAAAATCAATAAGTACGATACTTAAGGCTGCACTCCAAAACTTTGAGGATGCAACAGCAATATGGAAGTATTCGGGTATGTTGCTTAGATGCTACTGAAAATAGAGACGAACAGAGAGGTGGGTTGTGCTGCCGCCGTTATTTGAGAAGCTCCAGTTGATGTTTTGACGTGTTTGTTTTTATGTCACTCTGAATCGTGTTTGGAATCCGTTTTAACTGTCGCAGATCCAGTCTTACCACGTCTGCCATCGCTTCGATTGTAGAAGCTACAAGAACAAACAACTTTTCACAGCTAGCTTCCAAGCATGCAGGCTGTGAGTGTCGTGATACTCAAAAGACATAGACGGCATTTCTTTGGGCTTCGGTTAAGTGAAGGCAACCAAAAGTAGTTGGTTAAAGATCAACATCATGGTCAAAGTAAACCAACAACAACCAACAGCACAACATCAGCATCAGAATATATTTAAAGTATCAAAAGTGAAAGTACTCATGCAGAACGACCCAGTTGAGAATAGTATACATCATATTATATTACTGGACTATAATTATCGAATTTCATTTACTTTATATACTGTTCCGTAGCTTAACCTACAATAATACATCATAATTTACATCTTTAAAGTAACTAGTAAATAAAGCTATCAGATAAATGCAGTGGAGTGGAAGTATAAAGTAGCATAAAATGGAAATACTCAAGTAAAGCACAAGTATTTTGAAACTATTTGAGTAAATGTGAGTTTCCACCACTGGAAATATAGAACAGTGTTTTCCATCAGCATGCATCATATCGTTATTAAATGTGACTGATTACAGAAAGGTGGCAGGACAGGTGGCGGTGGAGCAGAGTGAATACGTAGAAAACTGGAATTGTGGTATATGATGGAGATTATGGGATGTGGTGGGTTGATGCTGGAATCACAATGACGACCACATAGGACAATGCAAGAATTGATGGATGAGAGGAGCTCTGACGGTGTGAGAGTCACGGAGAAGGTTTGATTTGCAAGAAACAGAAGTTCACCATTATAGGAGTAAAATGTTGAAGAAGCTTTATTGAGTATCATGATGAGACGTCGACGGCCTGTTAATCAGACTGAATTACCTTTGTGTTTCGGCTTCATTCTCAGTCGACATACTGAAAAAGCTGCATTAGCCAAAGCTGATCAAAGAAATACGCCAATTTAGAGGTTGTTGTTTCTCTCATTTACTTCCAGACACAACATACATCTATCTCATTCACGCTTGTCACCATTTTTGAGACCATTTTTTTCGGGCTGTGGTACAGAAAACGCTCCTGCAAAGCTTTTACTGGCTCGGCTGCTATTCCAGCCGGGGAACCAGCTCGGCTGGTGGCGTAAACAACCAGACGCGCGGAGTATTGAAATTGCCGAAACGATCTGAGATGTGATGGCGATACAGAGGCCTGGATCCCCGGACAAAATCAGATGCTTTGTTCACCCAACCGTCCAGCCGAATCTCTTCCTGTTGCTGCGCTACGAGAGCTGCTTCCTCCGTTGGCAGCGCACACAAACACACACTGTTTTAAGCTGTTTGATCAAACAAGAGATGATGGCGTTTTTCTAGGGAGGACAGCCTCTAACGGTGGATAGGTGCTGGATAATTCACGCTGCATCCCTGTTAAACTGGAAATTTGTGCGAGAGGCACATTACATATGTGTGTGTGTGTGAGTGCCAGTGTGTGTGTGTGTGTGCATGATAGATGGCCTCTCTAGCTCTGACAGATGCTGTTGAATCACTCAGCCACGCCAGCCCGGCTGGTTACCGGGGGCAACCTTGTAAATCTGACATTATGGGCTGTTGACAGGAGAAACGGTTGTTATCATAACCCACAGTGAGTTACAGGAAACACACACATCTCTCACATCTTCGGTATGACGGGAATATAGCATTACACACACACACAGATAGATAGACTGAAATGAGGTATTTGGAGATAATTTGGATTTACAGCTCGGTAGCATATGAAGGTATGGGAAGTGTGTGATGTAACTGTGTGTGTGTGTGTGTGTGTGTGTGTGTGCGTTGGAGGTCAGGGGGAACAATGGCTATATGTTTTATATCTCAGCAAGAGAGATGTGATAGAGTGAAGTGATGAGTGTGGGAAACCTCGCGATGAGCAGGTCACAGGAAACAAGATATCTTACCTGGCCCTCACTAATCCTCACCATGAAATGATCCACACACACACACACACACACACACACTTGTTTTTTTTCCCGTTTTCCCTTTAAGTTTTCTCTTTCCCTCTGATGCACAGGTCCCATCCCCTCTGCATGACTGGCCCTCACTGACAAGTGGATATCACAGAGATCCTACTGGCAAAAGATGGAGAGTGAAGAAGACTTCAGAAACGTGTACCCTACAGCTATCAGTGTCCTGAACTCAAGAATGAAGACACCAAGCACATCTTCTCCACTATATACTATAAAAACTAGTGAGAACATGTTCACAAAAAATCTAAAGGGGGGTTAGAAAAAAGCGATTGCGGCATGGTGATTTTTTTTGACTTTCTAAGATAAATAAGTGATAGAAAAGAGGGAAGAGAGGGAGCTTTACTTTGCCAAAAGGGACCTTGGGTTTTGCCCTGTGGGCATGGCAGCTTTCATTCTCCTCTTTCCTCCGTTCATATTCCCAGCCGGTTTCCGGAGTTATGATTGAGTTTCACATATTGGAGTTATATCTAGCAGCCAGACTTGTTTATCTGCTGGGGCTGATAACTGTACTGGCCTGAGTACGAAGCAGAAAGCGAGGGGGAGGGATAAAGAGAGTGGGAGGGAGATACAGACAGACAGACCGCTCATATATTCTCATCTCTTCCAGTCTTTTCTCATTGATTTAGCATGTCTTCATCAACAGTCTGACCCAGGTACGGCTTTTTTTCTTTATCTCACGCTCCAGCTTAGACCTCTGCTATGGACTGGACGGGAACACCTGCCAGGCGTGTGTCAGTCAAAGCAGCCGAAAATGAACTAAAACAAGGCCAAGGACATAATTTATGGGGACATGTGGACGCCGCATTAAAACGTTTTGATACATTTTGCTCATAAAGCTGCATTTCAGATGTCTGTTTTTCCTGAGATCAAAAAGTTAGGCTTTATATTTTACTTTTACTATTTCTATTATCCATCCATTCTTAATAAGATACAAACAGACATGACCTAAGTTGAGGGGCTCTGCCAGGCCAGCTGGAGCAAGTCAGAAGTGAGACCAGATTTTTAGCACAAGGGCATTAACTGGAAAATAGAAGCAATGGGTGATGGAGGGCAACACCCAATTTGGCTCAGTTATAATCTCACTAAAACTACAGTGTCACAACATTTTCTTGACAGAGTCTGTCAAGGACTGGCTGTTGAGTCCGGCTGAAAGGAAAGTGAGACAAAGAGAGTTAGGGAAGGTTGAGAGAGGGGGAGAAAGGAAAAGGAGGACTGAGGGAAAGTGAAAGAGAGAGTGCAAGCAGTGCTTGCTGGACCCTGACTGCGTGCAAGGCCTCAATTATTCATGCGGCAGTGCACATGTCAAGAGCCCACAGACAAGCACAACAGCAAGGCAGAGCGCAAATCAAACAGCGCATCCGTGGGCAAAGCCCACAATGCACCTGGAGGAACACACCTCGGCCCATTTCTCAGTTGTTCTCGGATAAACAGAGAACAAGGCTACCTGAGCACTGCCTGATTCTCATCAAGAGCCAAGAGCTGCTGGAATAGTCTTTGTTTGTTTTTTCCCCCCACTTTAAACTACTGTTTGCTCCAAGTACATTTACTCAAGTACTGTACTCAGCTACAAATCCAAGGTACTTTTATGCAACTTTATACTTCTACTACTACATCTCAGAGGTAAATATTGTACTTTTCACTCCACGACATCTGTCTGACAGCTTTAGTTAGTAGTTACAGACCATGATGCATTGCTGCAGGTTAAACCAGCCAACAGGATATAAAGTAGTTGAAATGAGCTGAAGCTGAAACATGTAGAGCAGTAAAATGACACAGACACATTAATGCAGCAGGAATATTAATCCACAAACAGCAGAGAGAAAAACTCTGACAGCAACATTTACTTTTACTTTAAGTACTTTACATACATTCAGCTGATGATACTGAAGTAAAGGATCTGAATACTCCTTCCACCACTGCAGTGAACATATATGAAGTTAGCAGGTTTCCCCGCCTGAATCTTCATCTAATCGTTACCAGTCGGAGCCTCTTCTCTTCAGCCTCGTCTCGTTGCATTATAACAGCGCGGTATAACAAAGCTAAAGGCTGCGAGGACTCTCCAGGTTAAACAGCAGATGTTTCAGTAGTTTTCTCATTTCCATTTCTGCAAATTCTCCGACACAGCGCGGGAGATTCAGCCGGCAGCTGCTGCTCGCCCAGCCCTCAGAAACTTAATTAAGCAGTTTAGTGCACTGACTGTGAATCTTTAAAGAGAGAATCATTATGCATCCATGATTCTATTATTTGTCCAAACCTTTCGCTGATGCACAAACTAAGATTAGTTGTAAGCATTCATCCTCTGAAAAGCTTTCATGGAGGGATAATGGGATGGAGAACAGGAAGCTTTGAAGCACTTTTCCTCCTCAGTTGCTCCATCTTTGTTTAGCAGTGTGCTGTCAGGGGAAAGTTGGAGGGAGGAGGAGTTTTTTTCCCCTCAAACTGGTCTCCTCAGGTATGCGTGTGTGTGTCTGTGTGTGTGACCTTCAGACCGGACAGGAAGCTGTTCATCCTGCCGACGGTCACTCTGCTCGTCTGACAGACTCTGTTAAGCCCGAGTGACACGACTTCCTGCCTCCTCGTGGACATTCACACAGACAGGTGATGGAAACACATAAAGCTCTTCCTGGTTACAGGTGTAAACCCAGGCAGCTCTACAGTATCATCGTGACTCACCGGTGGTCCCAGTTCTCCCTGTTTTCCTGGAGGGCCTGTGCTACCTGGGGCACCTGGGGCTCCTGGAGTCCCCTGAGGAGACAGACAGATATGAGAGGAGGACAATCAGAATCAATTGGTCATTATTGGCTGTGTGTTGAGGAACTTATATGAGGAAATAAGACACCAGTAAGCAAACAGACTGTTATTAAAGCTGTTATTAAAGCAGGTATGAAACTGGGTTTACTGGAGGAATAAACAACAAACATACAGCATCCAATTACAAGTCAAACAGTGGGACGATTGCAGCTTCTAATATTCATCACACCTGTGAAAATAACTTGTGCAACAATACAAAAACACAGAGAAACTGAGCCGTCCTTTCTCAAAGCAGTAACGTTTTTATACTCTTGATATAATGTACATATATGTAGTTTTCTCTTGTATTCTCGCTGTCTGTAACAACTGAATTCCCCCAGCGTGGGATCAATAAAGTTTTATCTAATCTTTCATATAGAAGTAGTTGGTTGTATACAGTGCTTGAGGACAAACGTGCAGATGCTTCATTAACAATAAAGATTTAAGCCTAAAAAAAAAGGAATAAATACATTTCATCACAAACATTTCTCTGTCCAGTCAGACATATTCTTTACTCACCTATTTCTTAATTAGGGTGTTTACTGTAGACTGACTGCAACGTTTGGAGTTTTACCAAAAAAGCTAAAATATGTAAATATGTTGTGTCTTTTTCCACAACAGCCTTCCAAAACACAAAGCATTAAACTGAATGCATGAACTCACACATGCACGTATCCACTAGACTAGAGAGGATCAAAACTCGCCGCAAAAGTCCTGATTTAAAATGAACTAAAATATACTGTTTGTGCTTTTATTTCCTTGTTTTAGCTGCAACTTTGCAAACAAACAGCAGCTTTAATGTGATTCATACGACCGTGTTGTAGTCGGATCAGTACGATGGTAAAAAAGAAAAGAAGACACGGTCCAGTCTGCGGCGTCTCTTCTGTCTTCACTGTAACTCATTAAAGTACCTTCAGCTGAAATTAGTCTCCTGCAGTCACAGTTCCAATTAAAACCGACCCTCAGGTGTCCAGAGGAAGAACCAGAGGCAGGACAGCAGAACTACAAGTGTCCCGCTCAGCTGCCAGAAATCCACGTTTCTCCTCCAACAAGCGCACACACCAGCTAAACGATGTCAAGATGTAATAATCACTTACGATGGTTCCCGAGGGACCCTGCCTGCCCGGCGGGCCGTCTTTGCCTGGCAGCCCCTGCGGAGGGAAGCAGATGCATTTACTAAAACGCTGGTGTTTGTGTGCATGAAGTGTTTTGGAAGCTGCAACATCGTGATGCTTCTACATCTTCTGACGTGTTCGATGCTCATCTTCGTCAGTGAAGCATTTTGTAACACGTTAACTGAAAACTATAATCACTAGTAGGAGAAGCAGCAGCAGCAATTGTGCAAGTAAAATTAGTGCTAGTAGTAGTACAGCCATTACTTAACCCATAACCATCACTACCACTGCAGTAGTACACAGAGTAGTACTACAACCTCAATTCCAAAGGATTTGGCTGCTGTGTAAAACATGTATTTCTAATGAAGCTAGCTGAATGTGGATCTCGGCACATAATGAGTACTGATCAGAGAGCAGTGTTTAATCAGTGAGGTGTGTGGGACAGGCTGGGATCATTCTTTAATGTGTCAGGTATCATCAGGCTGAAACATTGCTTTACTGACTAAACACACAGATATAAATGTACTGAACTCATATTGTCACAATAAGAAATAATGGTGCAGCAGTAACTCGATAAAAAGTCTTCAAAATGAGCAGGAACAACAATTCAACTGTAAACCTTTTAAATGCAACAAAGACTTCATGAGGAATTAAACTTCCAGGATAAAAAAATACAAATGAGAATAAAATGGACTCATGCCAGGAAGGGTGATGCCGTTAGCTGCAGGTCAGCGGCTGTGATGTTTGAGCTTCTGGTGCTGTTAATAAAGTTTAAGAAATGAAAAGTCCCTCCCGTCTGCAGCTGTTCTCACCACAGAGCTCCAGCACAGCGTTAGCATCCTCCGCTACCACATCTACTGGGTGCACACCTGTGTTTGCAGCCACGGCGCACATTTCCCATCATGCACTGGCCAACTGGACTGAGCAGTTTGTTCAGTTTCATGGTTTACGTTCCGAAATGAGGCAAAATGAAGCTGATGAGGTAAAACATTAAATATATTGTCTTTGAGTTTATGTCAGACAGGATCAGCAAACGCTCACATTCTGTTTTAAACAGCATCCTGACTGTTTCTGAGTCTGTCTTAGTAAAGCCGAGGAAGCAGAGGTGGCGTCTGTATGGCTCCAGTTATGGAAAATATCCAGTGAAGTGTCTCACAGTTGCCTCTCTCAGCAGCTACATGCCAGCTTAAATATGCCTGAGGTAGATGGTCCAACTGCACAAATGAAGCCAGTCATTATCTCTTATTATCTCCTGTATGAACCTCATCGCCGTGACTGAATGAAACGCTGCTATAAAGAGTAAAACCTCGGTGTGCTTGTCGTCCTTCTGCAGAGCGTCTGACTGTGGAGAGCACGTTTCTACCCAGACAATAAACGGCAGCACAGGAACAGATGGAGGCCTCCTCTCCATCCTTCCTCCACCCAGAGTCAAGGGGTCGTTTCACCAGCCAGCTTCAGCCTGTCTGAGCTCAGCTTTGGAGTACCAGTCACAGCAGTCGAAGTAATAGCAGTAAAAGTAGTATCAGTCATAATGGTAATATTTACAATAGATGTAAGAGAGGTACTGCTGTAGTATCAGATGCACTAGTAGAAGCAGTAGTAGTAGTAGTGATTCAGTATTTGTATCATTAGTGATGGTAGCAGGAGTAATAACTTTAGTGGTAACAGTTGAGGTAGGAGTATTAATGACTGAACTGTTAGCAGTGATAACTGTAGTATTAGTACTGCAGTATTAAAACGAGCTGAAAAGTTTGGAATCAGCTGTTATTGTTCGTGTTGTTCTTCTTTCCTTCAATAACGGTTATTTTAACGCTCGTTTTCATTACAGGTGAAACACTTCTGGCCCCAAAAGAAGAAGAATTCAATGATTGAAACTTCATTTAGTCCAAGTTTCCACAGCGCTGCATGACAGGGGAGAGTCCAGCTGTAACCGTTGTTAAACATCATTTGAGTGACCCGCGATCGCTCTGAGCCACAGCGGCGCTTCTGCATCCACTCAGCGGTCAGACTGAGCAGGTCCAAACTGTGGAGAGTCCGTCCTCAGCGTGTCCAGCTCAATGTATGTGATGACGAAGCTGAAACAGGAGGGTCATGCTCAGCTTCCGGTTTCTTTTATGTTGTTTTCTCTTCTTATTTCACTGCTGCTCAGAGCTTCTTTGTCTCTTTCTGCTGTTTCAGAGTTTCTACACCCTAAAATCACGACAGACCGAAGCTACAGAGAGTCCTCTGAGCATCTGACTGCACTGAAACGAGCCTCTGTGGCAGATCCTTCCACCTCGTTCACCTGTGCTACCTGTAGCGTTAGCTTAGCAGCATCAGTATGTGCAGTGTTACCAGCAGCTGCAGTGTCGGACTGGTGTCAGTGTCGGTGATATTCTGAGGTGACTCACTCTGGCTCCTGCCGGTCCCTCTCTGCCCTGAGCTCCAGCTCGACCAGGAACTCCCTGAAACACCGAGAGAGCAGCAGAGGTCACTGCAGGTCGACCTTCACACACTCAACTAACGACACAAATATTTCAACACTGTTTCATGTGAAATGATACATGCACTGATGGGTGATTTATATTTTTAGACTGCAGTATTTATACAGTATGTGACGCATTTTAGCTCATCGCTGCTTTCTGTCTTTGTGTTTCATTCCCACCTCATGTCTATTTTGGTCTTGCTTTTAGGGAAACTGAATGTATTTTTAGATTCATTTTCT
>JAPZEA010000020.1:8303546-8316865 GCA_029783685.1 Heniochus monoceros | reverse complement strand
CAGATAGGTTGTCGCGAAAGGAAGGAGAAAGCGCACGGCCTTATCCGAAAGCGCAGAGTACTCCGTGCATCGCTGTATCCAAAAGTCCAACAGCGACTGTTTTTTGAAACTAGTCTTCAACGTTTCATCACAAGACAGTTCTATTAAACTCTCCTGCTCGCGAACAGTAAACTAACTTGTTACGTCTCACGTAGCCTATGCGCGAGCTAAGTGCATAAACCGGAAGACGTAGCAGACTGAGACAAAAATATAGGAAAGACAATACTTGTTTTAAATATGAATTTGTTATGTTTTATGTATTTTAGTTCCCGAAGTTTTGTACTATTTTGATTATCTATATTTTCAAAATAATTTTATTTTCAAAAAATATTTATGACCTTCCTCCACGTACCACTAGAGGGAGCTCGCGTACCACTGGTGGTACGCGTACCACAGTTTGAGAATCACTGCTCTAGACAAAAGCAGACTCCTCAATTCCTGCCTGCAACCGTCGATTTTGCCAACTGAAATGTCAGCTGTCAATAGCAAATTTTATCAGCTGTAGCCTGCTAGCTAATTAAGCTAACATTACATTAGTGAGTTGGTTGAAAACATCTCCAGCTGACTTCAGTGTTTCCAGCTGGCTCATTAATATGAAAGCTGTGAAAGGGGTCTTAATTATGGATTTGATAGCAATATTCATGATATTATGCTAAAAGACTGAGGCTAAAGCTTCACATGTCTAATGCAAAATGTCAGCATCCTCAGTTCATGATCCATGCAGAAACATGGAAATAAACATTGGTCTTATATTGCTCTTTAGAGCTAGTTAGTCCCAATATTTTGTGTAAGAAGATGAAAAATGTAAGATCAGACTTGACCCTGCTTGGCACCTTAGCTGACATAACACAACCTTTTAATTAACCTTTAATCCTGAATGTTGTTTCCTCACGGCTTTAACATGTGAGTCTGCTGTGCCTTGTTACAGTTGCTAAACTAACACTATGCGTCGCTGCTCAGACATAGAGTTTAGTGAACATTCAATTGAGCAAATTGCAGTTTGAGTACTTCAAAATTTACCACTGGCCACTCTGGTCACAGCACAACCTCTCACACCCAGTTTTGGTTGTGTTCTTGGATTTTCTTTGTTTCACGGTTGTTAAAAAGGTTCCCTGCTCACTATTTATTGTGATGATGACATATACACACTTATGACCGTCCTGATTTTGCTAAAGTGCAACGACATGACCTACACACACTCTCACATGTACTGTACAGTAAATGAAGCCGGTTACGTTTGAGAGATGCAGGGAGACAGGCCACTGTATCACATTCAACACTTCCAGCACACAACTCCCAGGCTGCCAGCACTGAAATTAAACAAACAGAAATTTTTAGCAGTGGAGGTTTCAGATTGTGCTGATTGCCGTTGGGAAGGATTTATTAAGGGCGTAGAACGGTGACAATCTATCGCCGTCCCCTGAAGAAAGGAGCGTTTGGACGGGCTGGATGGGGATTTGCCTGAGGCCCTACTAAGAAACAGAAGGAACAGCTGTCCTTGACACATACACGGCACACAAATATCCGTGCAGACACGCAGACAAAGATATGCACATGGACACGTGCATGCAGGGCACACACACACACACGCACACACTCAAACTAAGCCTGTCTATTGTTGCCTGAGGGCACATTTTTGCAGGGAGAGAAGCGATTCCACAGGACGGGCATGGGAAAAGCACATGAGGCTGTTACACTCATAACACAATATCTCTTGCACTGCATGACAGGTGGAAAAGTCCTCATGTGAGCTTCAAATTATGTATGTGCTATTCATGAATGTCTTTGTTTTAACACTGTAAGATTTTTGAAAAGAAGACCTGTTATGTTATTTTAGATTAACTCTGTCTCTCTCTCTCTGTAACACTCATATTTTGTCTGTCTCTTGACCTCTCTCTATTTGTTTTATTTCTCTATTTAAACAACTCCATAGCTGAAAAATCCTGCAGGGCTTTTTAACATAGTAGGCCATTAAATAGACTCATTTAAAACAGACACCGCTTAAATCGCCCAAGAACAGATAAATCAATGTCTCACGCACACATACACATAAACAGGGTCTTAAGGGAAGTGTTAAGGTGGCGGTGAGTTATGGCAGCCATTAGGTTTTCACATGGAGCGTTTCTTGCATATTGGTTTCTGTTGTTTTCACAGAAACTGCTAATTATTCTCCTCTATCAGTGTTTACACTTACAGTAGATGTTTTAAAAATGCCAAAGCAGATTTGTTTGATTGATAGACACACTTTTGGTATCTGGGAGGCTTGCAACTGCTTGTCAGCGTGATGCTAAAAAGTTAAAGACAGTATAAAGATGGCAATGTAGAGCAAATCTTCCAGTTACCCAGCAGAACTGGAGAGGATTTTGGCATCCTGGAAGATAAAGCATGCTACAAATAATATAATCATCTCCATTACAGGTGTTATATCCCAACACCTGATTCAACCAGCTATCATCAAAACCATTTAAATGGGTGAGCTGAAATCATAAGAATCTTTAAAAAGCTTTATGAAGTTGTATTCTTGCTTGTAATACGGCAGATGAAAGAAATAACTTTGTAGGTTTGCAAATATTTCATACCTCCAAGTCTGAGGCCATGGTTCTCTGCTGGAAAACAGTGGATTGCTCCCTTCAAGTTGAGTTGCTGCAAGTGAAGGAGTTCCAAGTATCTCGGGGTCCTGTTTTTCATCAGTAAGGGCGTGGGATTGACAGGTGGATGCTGTACCGGACCACTGTGGCAAAGAGGGAGCTGAGCCGGAAGGCAGAGCTTTTGATTTACCTGTCGATTTACGTTCCAACCCTCACCTGTAGTCATGAGCTGGGTTGGGTTGCTGCTCTCACACTTAGAGCTCAGTCATCCTGTCGGAGCTTGGATAAATGCTCCTCCTTTGTGTTGAAAGGAGCCAGCTGAGGTGGTTCGGGAACCTGATCCAGTTGCCCTTCCGTTGAAGGTTTTCTGGTGTCCAACTAGTAGGAGGCCCGGGGGTAGACCCAGAGCATGCTGATTATATATCTCCTCAACATCCTCCAGTTGGAGCTGGAAAACATTGCTGGGGAGAGGGATGTCTGGACCACCTTGCTTAACTTACTGACACCACGACCTGGCCCTCGATGCGTGGCAGAAAATGGATGGAGGTTTGCAATATTTGTCCACATGTGAAAGCAGATAATTAGAAGCTTGTTGGAAAGATTCCAGTTGAAAATTCTAATGAAATGCAAGTCTCAGACATAATGGATCCCCTACCATGAAGCCCAGAAAGTAATCAGTTCCTGTTAGTGATTGCTGAATATTTCACCCGATGGGTTAAACTTTCCTGACAGTTTCTACTTCTTGTTTCTGGAAAATGAAGTCTTTTTGAGATGTCATCCCAAGCACACCACAGCCTAGCCCTAACTGCATGTCTGTGAGGAAGCTCAGTATTTCAGGTGGTTGTACATCTAGAAGTCAGAGGTTGCTCGATTGAAAAGATTTTTCATCTAGTCGCACCTGCACACATCCAACTGCCTTTGACTCAGTGCTTCTTTTCCCAACCTGTGGGGTTATGACCCACACAAGATACATTGGAGGGATCACAAGATGATCTCAAGTAAAGAAAATAAGAAAAAAACATTTTTCATCACAGAATTGTTTTTTGCTATGTTTATCTTTTATTTCATCCAAGATACTGTATAGTTTTAACTCTTCAGATCCGTGAAACTTATCCAAGTAAAACAGTCAAACAGTGTGATGGAAAAAGTCATCCTTCAAATGAACACTGCTTTATATGAAGGCATCATATGAAAAAGAATGGGAATCACTCCTCTAGAAAGCCCCAACTGTACTTTTAAATGTGCCTTGAAATAGTCTCTTGTGTGGATAAAAGTCATTTTAGCTAAATGGGTTAAATATCACCCAGAACGCAGGTGTGCCTTAAACTCGAGACACGGCTGGTGTAACACCTGAGTTTTCACTGGCAGGAAGATGAACAGCCCAGTGGACAAAGTTCTTGGAAAGATTTACTTCCAAATGCACCTGTGTGTAATATTGTTTGTTATTAAAACAGCTCCAAGCTGATGTGGAGCAATTATAACAGTTTAAGTCTAGTTCTAAATATAAATTCACATCTAATTTTGCCATTACATTGCAGTTCAACACTCTGGATCGCTAAACCACCATGTGGTCCCTGAGGATACTTGTCAGGGGCCTAGTTTGTAAAAATGTTCTTAGATTTATACTTGAAGTAAGTATAAGTTAATTCATGAAGTTCAATTAGTAAAAGATGCTGAGCATAAAAAACCTTAAGCAGGTTCTAGGAATCTTATTTGCAACTTACAGAGCTGTTATCAATGTATCTCAAATCAACTTAAACTGATAGCACCTGCCTTGCAATGTTCCTTTATATAATGGCAGCACAAGCGAGGATTTAGTCAGGAATAGCCATGGAATACATCTGCATAACCAGCAGGAAAATCAGTTATGTCAAGTCTAGACTTTGCTTAGAAATATCATTTCCACGTCAAAGTAAGGTTTTATAAATAACGTCATACTAAACATCAAAACTGATCATAAGTCCATTTTATAAATGAAGCCCCAGGATATGAAAAGTGTTCATGTCTGCAACCTCAGACTATTCTATCCTATAATGCTGAAGGAACAATCTTAGAAAACAGAAAATCCTGCATGTCCTGAAGATGAAGCTTGCAGCAGACAGGACGGAACAGGGCTAAAACACAGATTAGTCCTTTAACGCGAGGAGGGTGAGGAGATAAATGAGTGACACCTGTGGTCATAGGAGGGGCAAAAACATGCTGAACAAACCACTCTGACAGAAAAGCAGAGAAAAAGCAGACAAGTATGACTGAGACCAAGTACATTTAGAAGAATGTGAGTGCCAGTTTGTATGCAGAACCAGCTGGATTTCCTACTTGGGCAACCATATGCTGCCAGGCAGAGTGCTGATCCCCAGAGTGGCTGATTCCTTTTTAATCTTCACCTTTTGCTGCTTGGATTCAACCCTCAACTTCTGTTTTTGCTTTACTGGATATTCTTATTTGCCCAAATGAACTATCTACAGTAAGTCTCCTGGCTTCTCATAGACACAGTTGACACAGTTTGGCCTTTAATTCACTAACCTGTTTCTCCTGTTTCTGGACTGACCTGCTGCCAACTTGGCTTAATTTTTGACCAGAATGAGTGAAGAGAGAGCAACATAACATTGCAAGCTTGGTTACATCCAGTATGTTTCACTTGCAAGCTTAAGTAAATGTGTCCAAGATGTGTGTCGTTATTTCAGAGTTCATTTACACCTTTCCTGTCAGGTAACTCATATAAAACGATAATCTTACCTTTGTTGATTAGCAAGTGGTTGAATACTAACCTTAGCTGTTGTCTAACGGTAACTAATAGGTTATCAAATATGTTTTACCTTGAAATATGGCCCGATGTCCCTCCAGATTTTCACTCTTCATTGTCTTTTCAGTCGCTGATCAATTGGGAGGCAGTGAAATGATAACGATTTGTCAGATTCCCATTGTTTATACGTCTTGCAATCAGGAACACAGCAGTACGACATTATCCTTTTCATAACAGCGTGACGTCAGAGAAAAATGGCTGCCATGTGAATAAGGTCTTTTGATATTAGTTTTTAATAACATATAAAGTTCAGCATTGTATCCCAGCTTCTGTAATTTCCCAGCTTGGGATCAATAAAGTATATCTATCTATCTATAAACTAACCCTGAGGTTTATGAACTAGACTTTTTTTTTTCTTGTATTCCACAGTTACAAGGCACATGTGTGTAGAAACACAGAGTTCTGTCTGAGTACATTTTAGAATGTCAATTTATAAAACAGGGTATGAAAAGTAAATCAGAAGCAATTACCTTGAGTTCCATAACTGCATTTGCTGCAAGTTGATGCTTTAAAAGTAAGATGGCCTCACAGTAATGTCTGAAGGATGTGGTTGCATCATCATTTTCTGGATGTTATCGATTTCCCCTTTTGCAATAGCAAGGACATCCTTCTTTTCAGACGTAACTCAATACATAGTGCAGTCATAATAATATAATCATACCTCTGTGTAAGATTTGATTTTAGGAGTGTTTGTCACTATAAATCCTTAATTCTGAAGGCAATGGCACAGAGTAACACAGGATGCAATATCCTTGCAAAATTCTTCCAGCTCTGAGAAATCCCAAACTCTGCTCTCTCTGGCAAAGAATCTCTGGAAAGTCTGGGCTCTGGATGCTTCTTGCTCCTGCTCTTTTTGGGTGTTGTTCATCATACACACCCTCTTCAGGTGGGTTGGGGGGTGGGGGTGGGATAGATTGTGAAGTTCTTGCGGTGAAAGACATTGCAGACACAGAGATATGCAGTATCCAGTAAAAGATACAGAAAAATGTTGGAATTGTTAAAAAAAAAAAAAATATATATATATATATACATATAGCAGGGCACCAGACTAACTTTTTACAGTGGTTACAATGGTGCACCTAACTTTTTCATGTAGGTACACCTGCAATTTTTCACTGCACCTTTTGCCGCCACAATTATACATTTTAAGCTTTACTTTTTTTGTCACTTCTCATACACACTGGTAATTTCTTAACACATTAGGTAAATGATTGGAAATAGGAATAAAGGTGCAGTGCTACTGCTGGAAAGATGCCCAGGAGCACCCGTTATGTGTGGTCAACATCGTGAGACAGGAGAAGACGCCTCTCCGGGAGCCATCCTTCCGACCGGGTAAAAGACAGCCGTTCTCTCCAAGGAGACATGGGAGAATGGCGAAGGGGTGTCAGACTGTTCTCTCCTAGGAGCTAACGGGCATGACAATTAAATTTGGACAGTGACAGTGAAACTATATCAGACAGGCAGTCAGGAGTGAGACCATTTAGGAATTTGGAGACCAATAAAAGAATCTTAAAATCAAATCTAAAACCAGTGCTGCAATTTTATAACAGGAGTAGCCTGATGTGTGCTCTCCTTCTGGTCCTGATCAGCACACACACACCTGAATTTTGTAAAAGCCATAATTGAAATAGGAAACTTGGCACATAACACCATCAACTTGAAATTTCCCAATCTGGATTGGCTGTGGTTGTGGCTCCTACTGCTGCTGCCTGGTCTTAAGGCTACAGGATTTGCAAAATCATGCTATACCAACATAATCTAGTGTCATGTGATAATTGTGTTCCAATAGTATTTATCTATGTATCTGTCACTCTGTCTGCCCAGTGGTAGTGTTTTCAAATTGACGTCATGTCACCATCTAGTGGTCAAATATCAGTACTAGGAGACCTTGATCACATGTAGAGAATAGACCACACGAGGGTAAAGGACTCAATCAGACCTATTGCCATGTCTGCACATACAAGGAATTTGTCTTTGTGTTGTGGTGCATAGCAATCCAAAAATAGCAGAGAGGGAGAGAGAGAAAAAAGCACTTAGTGTGAGAAAAGTACAATTACTACAAAAGACAGGTGGTATAAATATATAACTAAAATTGGACACTAAACAATAAGTATATTCTATGGGAAGACAGCTGCTTAGATTTACATTAATGTACAAGAAATGAATCCTAAACCTATCTCTATCTATTGTCTAGTATTAAGAAGAAGAAAAGAAGAAGCAGAAGAATAATGATAATAACACTTCAGTGATGAAGTTGTATAGTAGTTGTTTTTAGTTGCCACAATTCTGGTCTGGGGGTGGGGCTGGAACCTGGAGGTCAGGGGTGGCCCTATGACCATGGCAGGTTTGGTCCATCAGAATCCCTAGAAAGCCCTTTGGCCCCTGGCCGTCATCAGATGGCTTGATTTGAAGCTGATAAATCCAGTATCTGAAATGCCAATGCTGTCAGAACTAATAATAATAATCATGGAATATAGCAGGGTCTGAGAAGCATGAGTATTCACAAGTGCAATAAAATTTGGTGTCAGAAGTGGAATCAGCGATGCTACTGAGGAGACCATGTTAGATTGCAGAGTCAGCACAAAAGCCATGGAGCCATAGCTGCTGCAAGATGAGCTGAGTGAGACCCTAATGCATTTAAGGTCTGAGCAGCTATAAGATGTGTGTTTGTAAGCAAAAATCTCCAATGAAAATACATGAGAAAGTGCATGCTAATTAGACTAATAAGTGAAGCAGCTGAGGCAGCTAGATGAAGATGAAGACAAGTCAAGTCCCATTGTTTGTTTAGGGAAAAAAGTTAGCAGCACCTGTTTATGTTGTCATTATAGAGTTAAATAGGAAGTCCATTCCTGACCATCATCCAATACCCCACATACTACAAGACATGCTCAACAGTCTGATGGGATGTTCCTACTTCTCTGTCCTTGATCAAGGGAAGGCTTATCGCCAGGGCTTCCTGGTAGTGTCAAGCTGCCAGCATATATTACACCCTGGGGCTTGTATGAATGGGTGAGATTCACCACTGGGTTGTCATCTGCACCTGCAGAATTTCAGAGGTCAATCGAAGAGTGCGTGGTGGGATTGCAGGATGAAGTATGCTTTCTTTATCTGGACGAAAACCTGATTTACTCTAAGACATTCAAAGACCATCTCCACCATCTGAGGAGTGTCACACTGTTACCAGAGCCATGGAGTCAAGTTGACGGCAAGGAAATGTGAGATCTTCAGTACTGCATCTTTATGGATGCTAATGAATTCTGACTCCTACCTAGATGTAGCCTACCTACATGCCATGCATACAAATAACTTGGATTGGTAATTTCATAAGACTTTATTGATCCCACGCTAGGGAAATTCACTTGTTATGACAGCAAGAATAAAAAGGAGAGGTAGAAAAAAGAACAAACAAAAGACAAAAAAGATACAAAATAAAATCAACTATAGAGGCTATCTAGATTATAGACAAGAGTATCAAAAAATATTGCCTTGTGAAGAATTTCACAGTGGTTTTGAATTGTACATGAGTAAAATATGAATAATAAAATACAGTGTACTATTGCACAGTAAAAATAAGCTGCACAGATGTAATGGATATATAATGGATATATATATATATGTGTGTGTGTGTGTGTGCGCGTGTGTATATATACACTGTTGCCCATAAAGTTGGAATAAAATATTTTTTACCTCTTCTCTTTTGTGATTCCTGTAGACTCTGAGGAATATTGTCCCTCTCATTAAGGGCTTGGGCTAAGGCATCCCAGGGATGCTCGATAGGGTTCATATCAGGGGAGCAAGCAGGCCATGGCATCTGCTGCACCCCCTCTGCATCAGGAAATTCTCTCACTGCAGCTGCCCTATGTGCTCTTGCGTTGTCATCTTGAAGCCTAAAGCTCCCATAGACCTTTCTTGCGTGAGGGAGGCAATGGTTCTCCAGGATGTCCATGTACACGACAGCGTTGACGTTTCCATCCAGCACCACCAATGGCGTTTTTCCTCCATAATGAATACCGGCCCATACCATCACTGAGCCGCCACCTCCTTGAGTGGTTTCCTGGATGCAGTCATCGCGGAGGTTCTCACCACCTAATCACCACACCCTTTGTCTTCCATCTATACGATCAAGGATATAGCGGCTCTCATCCATAAAGACAACATGTCGCCAGTGCCCAAGCTGTAATCTTCTGTGCTCCCTAGCCCAGCAAAGTCGAGCAACTCTGTGTTGAACAGTTAGGCGTGGACACTTGTCATTCGTCTTGCTCGGTAACCATGCTGAAGCAATCTTCGATTTACAGTTTGGTGGGAAATGTTGATTCCATGGTGTCTTCTCCACAAACGACGAAGGCAGCTCGCTGGCATTTTCCAATTTCTTTCTGGTAGTTAGTCATGGTCGTCCTGGAGATTTTCGTGGCCTCAAATGACCCTGTCAAATGAGCTGTCTCAAAGGCCTCTGGCAGCTTTTGTGGAGATCCGCAGTCTCCACTCCCTTCATTGCCCTTTTGTGCTCCTGTGTTTTCCCTTCTCCTTCTGTCTCTTGTTTGCCTCTCCCCTGTCTGTCTTGTAGTTGTATCTCTACAGGGCGTGGTAAGCATCACTCAGAGATTTGGAAATTTGAAGTTCTGCAGATCAGGCATGTGAAGTGGTCAGTCTGTCGCAAGTAGGATCTAATTTGGGATATAAATAAATGGACACAATGAAAAATCTTATCACTGTATGAGCAGATTTTTAGCTCTTTTCCATGTACCGGAAGCCTGGACTGAGTCCCTTTGATCCCTGCTGTAGAAACATTTCTGATACATATGAAACCTACTAATTCAATGTATCCGTGGTTTGCACAAACATACAATGGCAACATTTTATTCTGGTGACTCTGCAAAATTCCCTGGCCTTTCACCTGTAGGTGGCACTACAATACAAACACAACTTTAAATGACTGGTAACAATGCCCTGTCAGCACAGAATTTGGGAGGTATGTGTAACAGCACACCTTGAAATAAGTGCTTAAATTCTTAAAAAATGAAATGCAGTAACAGCTGGAAGCAAGCACACACATTTTCATCAGGAAATGCACATTCCAGTTTAAATTCATGTTTCTGTTAATGTTGTAGTAGTTTCAGCTACATCTTCAACATTAATTCAGACAACAACAAATTCATAATAAGTTATAAGTGAACGTGAGAGGCTGTGACAGTTTCATCAAGAAGTGGCCTCAAGTTTCACAAGAATGAACTCAACTCATAGTTTTGCTTTTCCCACAAACTCATTTTATTTATTTTTTGGTTGATAATGATGATGTTAAAAATAGTAACATAATAAAGATGAAACAGCAGAACTCATGTCTCAGTATCATGAAGGCCACAGTTTTGGACATTATTTTGTTGGCTACTTAAATCACATCATGTTGGGTTGTAAAAGAAGACATTTTGTGTTTATGATTCAAAAGGTTTTTCAAGCAATGATTTACAAGTGATTTCAGATTTCATTTTAGTTGGTGTCCTGAATTCAAGCTTGTATTAGAAAACTTGCCAATGTCTTTAAGAGTGACAGCAGGATCCAGTTTGTGTTTAGATTGTCGGTACAGTGAGGCTACACCGATCAGTTCTGACTGACCTGGAATCTGTAAATTATCAATGTGTTGATGCTGCACTTGCACTGAGTTCACTGTTTTGTTGAGGCAAAGCTTCTCTTATCAAGCACAGATCAAACTGAGCTGATGTGATGACCTGATATCATGTCACAGGCACAAGCTGACAGAAACTGCTGTCTCCAGAAAAGAATGAAAAGCTAAATATTACAAGGATTTCTAAGGATTTTAAAGTTTATATATAAAGTCATTTTATTCCTCTCACACCCTCCAATATGCAGAACTGAACAACACTGAATCATTAATGATCATTCGTAGTTCCTGATAACATCTGATTATTGTTATTAACAATGTGTTGATTTACTATAAAATGAATAACATGTTTATATGTATATTGTTAATCCCAGCTTCCCAACACACACTTTCCTTCACCATATAGTTTTTGATTATGTTTTTATAGTGTTTCAGATGTCAGAAAATAGAAAGGTGCTGTGTCTACAGTCTACACATGCTGCTCAGAGACACTCCATCAAAGATTAGCTCAGGTTTGCTATTGAGAAATGAGTCACACTAACATGCTCTGCTCTGATGGAAAATTCACTTTTAAAGGATCCAATCAGCAGAAACCATTTCTACCATCGTATTGGAATCTGGGCTGAATCGACCCAATCACAGCTGGAAGAGGGGCAGAAGTGTCTCTTTATTATTGTGTGAGCTAGCACGGCTTCACAGCAGCAAGAAGTGAGCCAATCGTTCAGGAAACGTCGTTGGAAAATCAAAGGATTCACACAATCGGGCTCTGGATTAGTACGACGTAAAACTCAGGAATCAATATGAAGGTCGACAGCCTGTCAGTCAGTCCGAGTCACCGTGGAAACAACCTGAGAAGACAACCAGACCAAACTGTGAGCAATGTCTTTTCTGCAAAGCTGCATCCTGACTGAAACCAACACGTCTGACTCTTGAACTCTCACTCTTGATTTCAGGTGATGAAGGTCAACACAGTTTCGTTATATCCTACGTGCACAGATGACCTACGCAGCTGTTTTTCTACTGAGGACGGGCTTTGGCACTGAAGTATTGGCACAGAACTCAGATTTATCAACATGTGTGTCCTGCTGCCTTCAGATGGCTGCAGGGTTTAATGAACTGATGGAGAAACTTTCTACACAGCCTAAAGCAGCTGTAAACAACAGATACTGTAAGAATCACTTATATCCGTTTACAGATCAGTGCATACTGCTCTGATGTCACCAGTCAGCAGCAGAGTTGTGTCTTACCTAATTAGTCCAGGTCATGGAGATGAAGGCTGGGGCCTCATCTAAATATGTGGACCCGGCAGATCTGCGTCTCCGAACATGTGGGTCACAAACCTGGAAGTTAAAAACAGAAAGAGATGAAGTGCAGGCTTTAAAGGACCAACACTGATCAGCAACATGATGATCAGCAACATCTCACCTTCTGTATCCTTCAGTTTGATAGTTTACATGTCGAATAAAAACTCAAACAATGAGCCGAAAGTGCTCGTTTGTCCAGTCTTTACATTTCTTACTTACCGCAGCAGCCTGACACATCTGTAAACTGTTGTTCTAACTGTTTTTAATCAGGACTTGTGGGGGTTAGGGCCTGTTTTCATGTGATGAGGAGCTGGTTTCATGAGTGTGTGTGTGGTGTGTTTGGGAGGTGTACCGGGGTGCAGTCATGGTTCAGGTTTCCACACAGGTTGAGTTTGCAGTGCAGGTAGACGTCCCCAGAGCTCCTAGAGAACTGGAACATGTTGAAGGAGAAGTCGCTGAACGTTCCCTCACCGTTTTTCTCCACCTTCACCGACTCATCGTTGGGGTCCGCACAGCTGCTCACAAACAGGAAAACACACATCACATCAGAGCACACTTTGTTTTCAGGAATCATTTATTAAGGAGTCCCTGCTCCTGATTCATCTGGAACAGCAGCGAGCAGCTACCACCTCTGTGTGCGTCTCACCCGTCTACGATCAGGTCGTGTCTCAGATTCTCAGCCTGGTTGGTTGCCCAGCAGGAGTCGGTCACCAGGGCGACCAAACCGTCATCCAGCCCATCAGTCTCCAGCTTCACCCAGATCTTCTGATTCAGCTGGACTTCAGTGTTGGAGTCCACAGCTTGTGTAAGGCCGGCGTCGGTGTAGGCCTTCATGGTCAGAGTGTAATTCCAAGTCCCAGATGTGATCTTCTCAATCACAGAGCTGCAGAGAACACACACACACACACACACACACACACACACACACATACACACACACACACACACACACACACACACACACACAC
>JAPZEA010000020.1:8287775-8298145 GCA_029783685.1 Heniochus monoceros | reverse complement strand
GTCTGGAACGTGAACAAACCCTCTCCTGTGTCACACATACTGCGCCAGGAACACACACACAGAGACAGAGAGAGGTGCACACACCTTGATCGCGCTCGCTCTTGGATTGCTGATTTACAAATATGCATGGTTGAATGTGCACTTACAGAGAGGCGCATTGATATAACAGCCCACTGAAGTCAAACACACACATGTGTGAGTAGATACAGTACACAAACAAAGACACACATTCACAGCGGCGCCTGTCACATCAATGCCTGAAGGGCTCTGCGGCAAACATTGATATCCTGGGATGTTTTGGATATCCAAAGTTGCTTTGTTGAAGTTTTTATGACACTTCCAAAAGTTTTTTTTCTCCCCTTCCCAACCGCCAAGATTTCAATCACGCACAAGACAATGCGAGCACTTATCTTCATGCACACACACCTTCCAGACTCAAAAGTGAACCAGGTGGAGTCTCGCCCGTATCTGCGCAGGGAGCTGAGAGGCCACATGACGAGTTTGAGGCGAGCGTTGTGGATGTCCCACAGGTAGATGTTTTCGTGGGTGATCTGCATGGTGCACTCCCCGTAGATGTCCAGGTTGGGGGTGGGCATCAGGTACACGTTGAAACGTTCTGAGAAGATTCACAGAAAACTTTCTGGTAAATGGTGCAACAGCGGAGGGTCAGCTCATTTGAATTATGATGCTAAAAGGGTGCAGGGCTGGCTGTGGGTGCAGCGTGTCTGCATGAGAGGAGAATGAAGGGGAGACAATATGCAGCTTCCGAACCACCAGCGATGTGAAAAGTCAATTTAAAACACCAACATGAGCGCCATGTAGGCTAACAAAAAGTTTCCAGAGTGAAGCGGCTGTGTGATCACATCTGGCCCGGTTAAGAGGAGTGAGGAGTCGATAAAACAGACCACGATTCTTGAGCATGCTTTCATAAATGTGCAGAAAAAAATATAAGGATGATGAGTTCAGTGGTATCTGAGATTAGCTCCGGACAGGTACACACACACACACGCAGGATGCCCTCCAGGCTTACACCTGGCGGAGATAAAACCATATTTCCTCACTTACATCTCGTGGTATCTGCTGTAGCCATGCAGATAGTTTTGGATTTGTCCACGTTTCAAGATGTCTGCCTCTATCCCGAATTTCATTTGTGGCGCTCACAGCGTTAAAAGGTGACATTTAAAAGATTCAAAAGCAACATCTTTCTCCGTTTTTCGGCACCTTGTACTTTCAGTGACAGAGTGGAAACGGCTAGAGTAGCTCAGTTCAAAGGTTAAATAAAAAATTGCCTACCAGAACCTCTAAAGCTCCCAAATTAACGTCACATTTTTCTCATTTCATTGAGCTTCAGAGGCACTAGCATGCTAATCTTAGGTAAAGCCAGGCTAGCTGTTTTAATCGTTTGCAAATCTGAGCTGCGCTAAGATAAGCTAACATCTCCTGGCATCACAGTGATATCAATCTTCTCATCCATCTGCAAGAAAGCAAATAACCATATTTCCAAAAATGTCAAACTATTCCTTTAAGTTTAAACAGACAAAATTTCAGATTTTTAAAAGCAGATGTTATCTACCGAAGAGAAGCATCCACAGCTTGCAGGACAGGATAGAAGTTAACCTAAATTGAATAGTTTGGGATGTAGTTTGGTTCAGATCTTAAAAAGGGGGTTGCAGAGGAGCCTGATTAAGACAAAGGATCAGTTCTCATCAAGTGAGGGATTATTCTTCACTCTCTGCGGTGTGAATGGAGAAGATACGGAGCATTAGAGGGATGAGGAGGTTGGTTTTTACTCAGTGAAGGCTGAGGCTGGCAGCATGGAACACATGGCTACAAAAAAACACTGAGGTTTAGCTATTTTGGATGCACACGAAGAGTAAAACGACCATTAAAAAAAATAGTGCTTTACCTGCCTTCACCCACAGGGGTCGCTAAGCTGTGCTGCCATCATGGAGGCAAATCTGCCCGCTCACATTAAGCTAACTCTCTGAGGCAGACGGAAGGAGGACGAGAGACAGCGAGGGAGAGAGTTCTCCATAATCTAAATTAGTTCTCACTAATTACACTTAATGATTCAAAATAAGCCATGTGTCTGCAGTGGATAGAAAATGGCAATGTCATAGTGCGGCGTATTTTTAGGGACAGTGAAAATGAACTCTGATCTAATCACCGGCCCCTGCGGTTTGGGGAGGGCCACTAATTGAAACACGGTCGCAGGCCCGAGCGGCTCGTTCCGTTCGCTCGCACAGGCAGCGGAGAGACGCCGGCTCAGCTCGCCTCCGCAAACACGCCGCTGCAAACCTCTGCACGGGCTGCAAACAGCAGGACCTCCGCCGCAAGAGGAGGGAGAGGAATTGTGTTGTTACACTTCAGTTCACACCGCAACACAGTCAAAAACTCGCGTATTGATATCTCCAATAAATGGGGCCAAGTTATGTTGAAGAATACAATTTCACTTTACGGCTACGGTGAAATGAAATGGGCTGAAATGACGGCAGATTCTTTTCAATTACTCGCCTTTTTACAACTTTAAACTGCTCTTCTTTGCCTGTTGCCTTTTCAATTTCCGCTGCGAGTTTACAAATTACACAGAGAATGAGCTCCACTGTGATAGCAGCGCCCTGTTGTCCCCTCTCTTTTCCATTTCCATTTCCTGTGAGTGGAATATGTGGGGAAGCACATTTATTTCACATGGCTTTAGGAGCCATAATCTCATCCATCTCTGTGACAAGCTTCATTATGAGGGAAGCCAGTGATGCACAGCACTTCTCATTAGGCCTGGAACAGAGCCCCGACCACAGCCTGTGACCTGTGCTCTAACTCACGCACGCACAGCTTCCCTCAACACACACACACATCCAAAACGTACTTCTGAAGTTGAACCAATATGTGCTAATGTAAGTAAAGACTGTTACAGGGAACTTCGGATCAGGTATTGACAAAAAAATGGTGCTTATTAGCCAGGCCTAATTGGACAGTGGCCGTTCTGCTCCTCTAACCCTCTGAGGGCTCAGCTGCATTAACGCATACGAGCCCGGGCTGCAGCCGGCGACTGCTCGGTGGCGGGCCGAGCGAGAGAGACTGACCCTGAATGGCCGGCTGTGTTAGCACGGACTAATTGGGCACTCACCGTTCTGCTCCCGCTGCACCCCCGCTGCTAACAGGTCTGGCTCTCCCAGGCTGATGTCGTTGAGACGGCTGCCCAGGCACTCCACGCACAGCAGCTTACACCATTCCTCCGCATCCAGCTCTGCACACAGCCACACGGCGGCACAGCGTTAGGGCATCAAACACACACCTCCTCCATATCCAACAAACGCAATAAAGCATGCTGTGCAGATTATACCACCAGTCTTTAGTGTGTTTGCACGTGCACATACGCATAAATCAGCCGGTTCGGAAGAAAATACTGCATGTACAGGAGCACGAGCACAGCTAACAGTGGGGGAGAAAAATCTATGTGATCGATTCGGGGGAGATTAAAAGAGGAGGCCAACGACAGATGAATGCTAGGTTTCTCCTCCCTCCTTTGCCAATACTCAGCTCCAAGTCTGTACAACATAAGTAGCTCTGCTAGAACAAAATGACCACAGTCACAGCCGAAGCTGGTGATCATCTATTCAGGCAATCAATAAGCTATTTTCCAAATTGGAGGAGGCCTTTAAGCTCGAGCTTGTTAATTGGAAAGGAAATGGTATGCATGAAACAAAATAAAGGATATTTCAACAGAATGAGGCGGTTAAAGGGAGAAGCACACTTATTTGCATGCTTATTTTTACTAAGAGGAGAAAATCGTTGGCACTTCTCCTGTCTGTGCGTTAAATATGGGGCTAGCGTCAGCGGCCAGTTAGCTTAGCTTAGCACAGAGACTGGAAACAGGGTGAAAACAGCGAGCCTGGCTCTTTCTGCCTACCAGCACCAGCCCATTAATTAACATGCTGTCTGTTCAATCAATAAAACCAAAGCACAAAACGCCGGGCTTTTAGTCGACGTTAGCTACATATGTAGCACGCAGACATGAGAATGGGATCCCCTCATCAAACTCTCTGCAAGAAAGCAAATAAAAGCAATGTTGAACTATTTCTTTTATAGTTATTTTGGCATAAACGGTGAGAATTAGGATTATCGACTCCTCCTAAAGCAGCAGTCTTGGTTTTAGCTCTGAACTGAGCTCTGCGCAGGAAGCAGTTTCTGCAACATGTGACAGCTGGCACTTAAAGGAGGGAGGGCATTCATTGTAAGACTGCATTCTTTTAATTGGAAGCTAAGTGGAGACAAACGATTTCACGAATCAAATCTGGAAGTCAGCGTGGCAGTCTGTTGTTTGTGAATACCAATTTCCCTTCCTGTTAAATTCAGAAAAAAAAACAGTGTTTACAATGCAGACGATTTCCCATTGTCTTGTGTGAGCTTTTGCTGAGAGTTACTGAGGTATGAAATGAGGCAAATGCCGGAGTTGGTTATCTTTCTGAAGCTCCTTAACTCCAGGCCCTGTGGAATTCTGGGATATGAAGCTATAGGCAGTGATGTAAGAGCTGGAACGCCACAACTACTTTGTGTCTGTTAATCAAAAGTCAACCCATGCTTGTGTAATATCTGCGCGTAGGTAATTTCACTTCATTCACTTCAAACTAGCTTGTGTAATAGCTGACAGCCTGTTTGTCAGATCAACTCTGGTGTCCAATGGCACAGATCTACACGACTCTGTAGGGTGAAGGAAAGGTCTGCCGCTGCCTGGAGCACTTCATTCACACACAACCGAAAGCAGAAATACAAACGCACACACACACACACACACACACACATATATATATATTCATGTGTGCATTGAAAACATTTGCGAATCCTTCTGTGCATGTTAATTAGTATCAAGACCCATTTGATTCTGTAGGTCAGTACAAGTTCCAGAATTCTTAGGGCTCAAACACAAGAAGAGCAAGTGGTGTATTTTTTCACAGCAAAACCAAAAAACAACTCAGAGCTCATATTTTGATAAAGAAGTCAGACACTAATTGGCCTTTTTCTATCATGTCATGAGCAACCGTGATGTGATTTCATGCTGGGCGCGGTGCGAGAAGTTTCCCACACAGCAACGGGAGACAGACAAAGCAGTCGCTTACCTTGCTGAGGAATTGGAGGTGTGCGGCCTGTCGCCTGCAGCTCGTAGACTAACATCTCACTGTGGCTGCTCCTTCTTGTTCCATGACTCCCTGCAATATTTAAAACGGATCCACTGTCAAAAAGTGCTGAAAGTTGTCTTGTTTTGTAGATGCATTTTTGATGAGCGGTCGCGTTAGCCTCTGTGACAAATTCACTGTGAACATTCTTAATGTTAAGCAGCAGAATGGGAAATGTTGGGTTTGTATTAGCAGGAGCTTAAAGCAGCTCTGATACACCATAAGGAACAGTAGTGAACAGTGAATAGTAGCCTCAGGCCCATTTCAGTTCCGTACAATTACAAACAGTAGCATGGGTTTCATGCATGGATCGTTTCCTGTGAAACCCTCATATGTCTCAAGGCAATTGGAATCCTGTGCGGGAATGGCGGACTCCGCCACTAACAATGAAAACTACTATTTAGAGAGATAATTACAAAATATATTGAATGGCTCTTGCTGAAAACATATTGACCATGAATAGTATCAGAATGGGGTTTGAGTTTTTTTGTGAATTCAGAGCATTTTAATTATAATTCTTAAGATTTTCATGAAGAGAGGACATGAGCTCAGTGGTAGCCAAGTCCGTGGCTGTTATGAACCAATGTTGTAAAAGCACCGTGGCACCACCGCATTAGAAAATGGATCACGGTCTTTTTATTCTGTCAATAATAATACCATGCTTCATCATATATTCATTCCCTGTGGAGATATTAACAGGTCAGATGTCAGGCGTAAGGTCAGCTACTAACAGCGCCCCTGGAGCAGATGTATATTATTGTCATGTCATTCATGGACACTTCGGCTGGTCTATTCTGTGCATACATATGCACAGAGACAGACAGGAGGAGGGATTTCTATGAATGGATGGTGTCTCTTGTCACGTTTCTTCCTTTTTTCCCTCTCTGACCTCATCTGCTTCTCATCCCCCTAATTCCTAATTGCTCAATCATGCATTATGAGGGTCACAAGGTTACGGTTCACTCCAATGTCAGCCGTTTCCTACGGCCATATAATGGCAGATTACTCAGTTTATATATAGTCTGTATATCCACTAATGCGACATATGATGTAAGGCAGTGAACATACAACTGTGAATTTATGCTATGTGAAAAAAGGCCCATGTTTTTTTTTAGATTACAGTACATCTGCGTATTGTGCTGTAAATACATGCTGCTCATCCATTCATTCCTCTTTCAAGTGGTTTATTTAACTGCCTCCATGCCTATGTGAGCGCTGTGTGCCTGCACTAAAGAGGCAGTTAATCTGACCATGTATGCTGGCAGGACATCAGGTTGCCCCATAGTGCATTTAGGCAAACAGCCAACCTCAAATAACACAGGACTGTTCATTCTGGTTGGGCTACAGTAGCTTTGCCTCCAGGAGCAGGAGAAGAGACCTGATGCATCCACCAGCAGCTGGAGTGCAGAGAAACACCCGGAAATGTGGGCTCCCAGCACTCCAAAAAATCCAGCATTTCTCTAATGCCGTGCTGTATGACTCCCTTTCATCCTCCTAAAGAACTCCAACAGCCTGGATTTCATGCAATTTCGTCAAGAACTTTGCCAGCTTGGGTTTGATAGTACAGTACTTATCAGGCTATCTCGCTCTCCACATGGGAAAGTAATCGAAATGACTGTCTGCAGCGCGTGAAGTGCCATGCAAGCCTCTCTCCTCTACCGGAACAGCTGGCCGGCGGTCGCTTCAGTCCGGAGAAGAGGCGACGGATTGAGGGTGATTGAGGCACATATAGAAAGAGAGGCAGAGCGAAACTGAATTCCAGCGAATTAATCACCGTCTGTTCCACTGTGTGTGTGTGTGTGTGTGTGTGTGTGTGTGTGAGAGAGAGAGAGAGAGAGAGAGAGAGAGAGGGAGAGAGAGAGAGAGAGAGAGAGGAGGGGGGAGTGGAGCCTGACGCAGTGTGAGAGGCAGAAACTGAGAGGAGAGAGACGGAGAACGAGGGAGACAGCGGCGAGGAGGCAGCGCATCACATCACGCGCCGTTTTGCATCCCAAAAAATCTTGAATCGCGACACGAGCTGCTGCTGCGACCGCCGAGCTCTTTCCCGGCCACTGCTCTTCACAGGGCCCGCAGAGGAGACACGTGCAAGCTGGGATCAAATCAGTGACAAAGACTTAAAACACACATACACGCGCGCGCACGCACACACACACATCAGACACACACACACACTGCCAGAGGCAACGAGCGGACCGTTTTGCTGCGAGGGGACCTGCGAGGCGAAACGGCGTCTTCTTCCTCCACGCTGGCATCTGGAGCAGGTAAAGTGGAAACATCTGTAGATTGCGCACAAAGCGTTTGATTCATTTCATGTGCCCGCCGTGTGATGGCTGGACTCGCATTGCGTAGGCAACTTTGAAATACGCCAACTGCTCTGGCATTCCTGCGGTTCTGAAATCACCGACACTGACCCCATCTGTGTGTGTGTTTATGTGTGTGTATATTGGTGATGTAGAAAGGGAATTTGCTGGTTGGCTCTTCCCAGGCAGCCTTGCTTGTCTTACATCCATCCCCGTGTGTCCATTGCTAATGCGGGTGCAGATGCATGGATCCAGATTTACATTATCGGCTCCGGGTGAATGTGTGCAGCCTGATCGTCCCGTGCTCCGGTCTGTGCAAGCTATAACTGTACAACTTGGATCCGATCCTTTCCAACATTTAAATATGTGTCTGAAACGTGCCATATTTTGCGCACATTTAGGCTGGTCACTTGGTATTAAATTAGTTTTTGTCCCGGGACGGGCTGCAGTGGCAGGATGAGGGACCGGCACGGTTTAGCCCTCATACCCGCACCGCAGTCCAGCGGGCTGAGTGTTCAGCACCCTGGACAGCGACTCTGTACGCTCTGAGCTGCAGGCAGGGAAAAATCAGCTCGCTGAACTCTTTTTCTGTCTGATACGTCTTTGACACGGTAGTTTCATCTGTATGTTCTTGTCAGCTTGTTTCTTATTTTAGATCTGAGAATTCTGTGGCAGGAAATACTTTAATTGCTGTCTGTAAAACTACATTAATTCATAGTCTAAGATGAAAGACTTCAGTGGAACCAAGCACAGGTTTTTGCACATCCCACTGCTAGTGATTGTGCATGCAAGAGGCTGACCAAGTATAGACAGGTGACAAATTAAAGGGGTACTCCAGCGATTAAGTGTTGCAGTTCCATAAAGTTGGAGGACTCGCACGAGACAGATTAAAAAAACAAATGATGGTCAAATTTTAAGCAGCAGATGCTGAGATATCCTGACTTTCACTCCTAACTCTGGGTTCTATGTTTCCCATCTTTAGACATCATCTGGATTATTATTTTTTATTAACTATGAAAAGCTTCTCCTGAACAGCGGGAAACATTATGTAACCTATTTTTTTTGTCACATCCTATGCAGCACTCCTTGTGACGAGTAAACTCGTTTTCACGTGTAAAATCGTTGCTCCTTTAAAGGAAAAAACCTGAATTAATAAGTGGAGAAACATAATGAATGCAGACGCTTTCATACAGGGCAGGAGGGGTCACTGAATGCTTTAATGAGCATGAAAATGATGTGAATCACATACTGTGGCCGTCACATTCAGCACATCTCAACACAACTGAACACACATGGGAGATTCTGGTGTTAGACGGCATCCTACACCACTGTTATCAAGCCATCAGATGAAGGAGTAGCTTTTGGAAGACGGGTGTTCACCCCTCCAGTAGAGCAGAGACTTGTAGAATCTTTGCCATGCAGCATCTGGTGGAATACCATCATTTTGGCATAAATGCACAAACCTCACCCAGTCAGAATGTGGCTGTGCAGCAAAAGTCCAGGCCTGTTAAAACAGTTTTGATCTGCAGTTAAAACACAGTAGTCCGCTGAGTGCATGTGTGTGACAGAACGCCGCTCAGCCAGTTAAATTTTGGCTGCTGTGCCCTGTGCCTCCTGCCTACTGCCCCACTATCTGTTGTAACGGATGTTGTTGCCACTTTGTCCCATAGGGCATGGACTACTAACAGAGTTTTTCCACTGACTGACTCCAATTGTTGGCTGAGTGCCACAGAGGGAGTGAGGGAAGGAAAAGGAAGACAGACAGATTGATAGAAAGAGAGGGAGGAACGGGGTCCCACTCCTAGCACCATGAATACACATGAGGTAGTTCCAGTAAAACAGAACAGCTCCAATGACTCATTTTAGGACATTATGCGTTTGGGTGTGAGAAATGTTGGATGGCTCTCTTCAAGGCCAGAGATCCTCAGTCACAGTGAAGTATTTAGTTGTCCTGGGAATTCATTGATAACTATCTCAGAGGTCGCTCATCTTGCTTTCATCGTGCATTAGTACTGCAGTGCTCGCTGCAGTACACTTCTCCAGTCTCAAGAGTTGTGAGAGCAGAGCACTTTTGCTCGGGCTGGAACAAAAGGGGCTCTAAACCTGTGGTTACCGAGCTGCTCCGTTTGATTCCTGAGAGCTAAAAATGTCGCTAAATGAAACTAAACAAAATCTCTCTACAAGCAAGTACACAGCAAGAGCTTTTTGTGCTGCAGCAGCAGAAATGTCAAAAAATGGTTGGACTGTAATGAGGCAGGTGGCAACATTAAAAATCGACAGTAATGAGAAGTGACAACTTTAGTAGAGAGGAACTGCCAGGATGTCTGCAAGTACAAAATGAATGAAAAGTGATTGGTTTAATGTCTGTGCAGTCTTGTCACAGTACCCGGTTGTTGCTCTCAACCTTCACCTGAAGTTTAAAGGGTCTTTTTTTTTTCTCTCTGTATCATTTACTGCGGACCCAGGAGAGAGCTACCCATCCATGATACAATCTTAGTACCTTGAGGCATCACTTTGGGGCAAGTTCTCCAGGAATACTGAAGAAACACTGTTGTGTAATGGGAGATCCCTCCTCGCTCTCCCATCCATTTACTGCATTTTTCGCCCCTTTAGCTGCCACTGCCGGAGAGCAACATGGAGCATGTATCTGCTGAAATCCCAGGCTAAATTTCAAAATCAACTCTCATTAGTTATTATTTGTCAAAGCCATCCATATTTCAACAGAAACTAGCTCCTCATATTAAGCATGTTGGCGCACAGAGAGCCGACAGTATCTCTTGTCATAATGTTGATCTTTGTTGAGAGGGAATACCCCATGGTGTGGAAGCAAATCTGCATGCATAGTTAACGTGGCACCTCCATGCTGACTGGGTCTGAATGTGAGGAGCTAGTTTCT
>JAPZEA010000020.1:8077118-8088439 GCA_029783685.1 Heniochus monoceros | reverse complement strand
TGTCTGTTCTATTGAAAGGTGAGACATTTTGCAAGGCGTTAAAAACTTAAAAATGTATTTCACCTGAGAAAGGCATTATCCTCTCTGAGGCGCTTCAGCTCCTTTTCCAGGTCTGGAACCCTCGCCACCTCTGCCTTAACAGTCTTCACGATGGCGACATCTTGCTCCTGCAGGGCAAGACGTCTCTCCAACTCCTGCCAAAGTGTGAAGACAGAAATCAGCCAAAAGAGTAAAGTGTGTATTCAGCGCACTGCAAATGCTCTTGCCCTTGTTACAAATACAGACATCTTTTAAAACTTAAATTATCTAAATAGTTTTTATGAACATGAATCCATGAAATTAACCTACATACACATGTGAAACAAACTTCGAAAATCAACTAAAATTACTGCCTCGCAGTTGTATGTCCCACCAACCAGTTGAAGTTTACATCCATGTCTGTCCTCAACTCATATACTATAAGTAGTGAAGACTTTGAAGGAATTTAATAAAAAGGTATTCAGTGCATTTTTGGTGAAATATTGTCATGTATGACTGCAGTGAATAATTTCCAGAGAGAAACATGCTGTCTTCAGATATTACGTCGCATATTTCACTTGTCCTTCCAGACTTCCTGCAGGCTACTTGTTGCATTGCTCCTTGGGAGTTCTTTGTTCTGCTCTGTTGATGAAGACACTATGTAAAAGCATGTTGTTGACAAAATAAGAAGCCAACAGTATCATAGGTGTAATGCTGCACCCGAATGACCCACTTTTTTTCTCCAAGTGAGGAAACAGAATATTCACAGGTCACGTAATGCGGTTGAAATTCATATACATTTTTTAAGCACTTCAATATTCAATTAATACTCAAGCGTATGTTATGCAAGAGAGCCAATAAAAACTAATGGAATAGACAAGGTTGTCATATTGACATTTAAGGAGTATAGATTCATTCATGTCAACTTGTGCATTGATTAACATATAAGAAAACATTCCACTTTAAAAGATGCTGTTTGCTGTTGGTAGCCTTTGAGCTGTGCAGTGAATTAAATTATTTTTTTCTCCAGTCTATAGCTCACTAACATTAACTTGTAAATATGAAAAGAAAGCAAAACATCTTTTCATTCATCATTTACTCTTCTGACGGTTTCTTTTCTTGTGATACATTTGCAAAGAAACTTTAGAAAGCCAGCCTGTTTAACTTGGCCAGCTTGTGTGCTGCTTCCACAATGCCTGCAGGAAATAAAAGCTTGCTTAGCGATGTTTTCACAGCCTGCTAGATTATCTTGACCTCTGCCCGCGCTGCAGCCTCTCCTCAGAATGGATGTGTTGAATGTGGCTTCATTTGCTCAACTAAGTAAATGAAATCATTTAAAACACAAACTACTCGCCTTCATTCACCTCTATTGCTAAATGCCACAGCAGTTATGTCCATGGTAATGCCTAATACTACTTATCTTGAAGTTTGGCTGACTGCAGTGTAATATTCTGAACATGAAACTATTCATGATGCCAGTCTACCATTTGATTCCGTGGTAAATGTCACCATAGGAACAGTGTTTACATAGCCTTCAAAACAAGCTGAACGTTATAGGTGCACGTTAATACTTAAATAGCACCACACTTGTGAACAAGATTGACTTTTGTGGTTCTTTACTTCACATTGCAGTCACACAGCATTTTTAAGTTACGCTGCCACCTGGTGAAGATCCCAACACGCTACAAAGCATTCAAACTGACCTACACTGATATACCAGCTGCTAGAAGAAAACAAAAACAAAAAAATATCAATATCAGCTGTGTATCAGCAGATATGGCTCGTGAACGATTTGCTGCCGATACCAGTTGCCAAAGTGCTACTTATAAATTTAGATTCTAATAATTCGGAGTACCAGTGCCAGTTCCTACTTTCAATTCAGCAAGTAGATCATAAATTACTAAATTGTTTGTCATCATATTTTGCTTTACGGACTAACTATTCAAACTAGCATCTCTGATTTGTGGACAGGGCATGTTTTGATCTCAGTTTGTACACAGCAGACAAGTTGGTCCACTGTGTTCAAACTCTGTGATCTCAAACTGAGATCAAAGAGTGGCCAAAAGTAATGACCGCTGTGTGGAACCTACCTTAATCTTGATGATGTGCTCTGAGCAGGAGGACTGGGCAGCTTGGAGACTTTGGCAAAGCTGAGAGACTTCCTGATACTTCCTGATTATAATACCATTCAGACAGAAATGTGTGGTCAGCATTTATCTGATGCAGCACAGCTCACAATCCAACAGCATGAAACAGAGCTAGGTAAGTAGTAGTCTCTTTAAGTTTCTGCACCTGCGTTGTAAATCTAACTGTTCCTGCAGTTCCTCTTTTTCCAGAGTTTGAGTAGAAATTGTCGAGTCTTGGTTTTGAATCTTCTGCTTCAGCTCTCTGATCTCATCCTTCAAAGTACTGATGGTCTGGGAACAGATTACAGAAGTAAGCCAACATAAGATAAGAGACATGACTGGAGTACAAACACAGTGTGTGTGTGAGGCTGTCTGTGTGTGTACCTGGTTAGCAGTGTTCAACCTAATATCTCGCTCCTCCAGTTTCTTGTTCAGGCTCTCTAGGTTCTTACGGAGAGCACGATTTGCCTCTACTTGCTCTGCTAGGTTCTTAGCTGCCCCGGTCTCTCTCTCCTCCAACTTTTTTATTCGCCCCAAGAGGTCCTGGTTCCGGTCAACCTCATGCTGTAACATAAAAGGTTGAGAAAGAGGTTTTACCAAATGGCTTCTCTGACACTTCTTACTTCATGCAATATTCTCTGGGTAAGAGAGTGGTGAGGAAAAAGTCTCAGAATCAGAATCAGAAATACTTTCTTGATCCCCGAGGGGAAATTGTTTAAAATTGTTTTTCTACAAGTCTGTGCAGTAACTCAATAATATTAGAATATCACCATATGGCACAAACGATGCCATTTCCACAATACTGCCTCTTCTCTTGAAGCACTTAGAAAGTTTTTTTGCATATGCCAGATTGCTTTTATTGATTTTTGTTCTGCTTTGTGCACTAATAAATCCCCACATTCTGCTTAAAAAAAATTCCATTGAAGATTAATCCTTTTTTGATTAAGTGGTATTACTAAAAAAAAAAAAATCAAACAGGCCACAACAAGTGACATTTAATTCAGCACTCTCCAATATAGTAGTAGGCAATGAAGGCACCTACGCATTAGTTCACCCTGTTTGTTTACTCTTTATACAACACAATCAGTTTGTGGTGAAATTCTGAGATGGCATTGCCATCCTCAGTTTAACAAGCAACTCCAACATTACCAGCTAGTGGACAGGTTTGTGGACTGGTGTGATGAGCACCATCTGCATGTCAATGTACACAAAACTGAAGAAACTGTGTTATATGATTGCCTAGTGTGAGTGCACCCTTAGACTTAGAATCCAGATGCACTGGAGACCATAGTTCTATTTCTATATGTAGCTATGACATTAGACAGGTTACTTATTATAAATATTTAGGGGTCAACATTGTTAGTCATCTTAGCTAACACACATGTTGCAAGTGTCTGAGGGAGAATCCATCAGTGCCTACATTTCATTCTGAGACTTTTGGTGTCTGCAGGTATGTCATGCACACATTTTATAAAGCTACTACAGAGTCCATCTTATGTAATGGTAATACAAGCTGGTTTGGAAGTTTATGGCTCAAATATTAAGTCTGGTTAAGATGGGACAGAAAATTATGGGCGCAGCCACACTCCAAGACATTTTTGACCAGCCCACTATTCAGCAGGCCAATAGGATTTTATCTAACCTTTTCCATGTATTGAACTCTGAGTATGTGCTAATGAATTCTGAAATGAGGTAGATGGTCCCAGTTGTTGTGTAAACATTCATCTGTCCCTCTGCCAGTTAATCTGAAACTATTAATGGGCAACTCCTGGAGAATAGACAGAAGGGGGGGCACTAAGACAATTACGGGTTTTCTTGTAAGCATGTAAAGTGAGATGTGTTTTTTCGCTTGTAAGGTGTGCATGTTTTGAGATAAATGCCTTGGAGTTTTTGTCAATTTTAAACAGAGCACATGGCTTTGTGACTAATTTGCTTGATTTTTTTTAATCTATTGTGATGTTTGGTTCCAGCAATTCCCTGATTTCACAACTTTTTTCCCTATGGCAGACACTAAAGAAACGTTTACCATGTACTCATTTGAATGATATGAATGTGTACGGATGTGTGACTCGTACCTCCAAGTCTCGTGCACTGTCAGAAGCAGCCTTCTCCAATTCAAATCGAGCTCGCTTGTGACTCAGCTCCATCTGCTTCTTCTCCTGGTCCAGCTGAAGGTAGCGATTCTGAGAGTGAACCCTCTCTGCTGCCTCCAGCAACTAAAACGGAAGACAAGTCAGTGCAGTGGTCGCATGTTCATATCACCTTTACACAGCTTACTGTTGATGCTGTCGGTGTTTGCATACCTCCATGCTGCGCTTGTACTTACTCTGCAGGTTTCCACTACCTGCTGAGTGCTCCGACAGTCGCTGTGGAGGCTCAGTGCGGCTGATGAAGGAATTGAAGGACTTCAACGTTGCAAACACAGTGGTGTCATCTTCCAAATCCATTTTAAGAGTCACTGGTGTTGCAGTGCACAACTGGAAGGTTCAGAGTAACAGCAAGGGTCAGTGAATTTACATTGCAGTGTAGGAAACAACACAAGTATTTCAGCAACTAATATCCAGTCAAAAAGGTACAAAGCTGGTGTTAAAATAAACTCAGATAGATAGATATATAGATAGATATGTTAACGCTCTGCTAACCTAAATGTTATAAAGCACCAAAGTGCAGCAGGATAAGTTAAATAACAGCTAGCTACGTAATAGTAACTGACATTAGCTTGATTGCTTAGTAACACAAACACACCAAAAGAAGTGGTGCAAGCTAAGCTAGCAGCTAAAAACAAAAGCTAATATTTTGTCGCTAACATTACATTCAGGTTAAGCTATGTACCGCTATTCTGGTATTTCGTTCTTGTCTCTGTTTAGCCGTTTAAACTGTTATTCACGCTCCTATGTCACGTCAGGCATAATGCTAAGTTACATTTAAAGTGTGTTAGTTTCTAACGTTACAGCTAACGTTATTCAGAGGGTGCTAACAAGCTAACAATCTCACAAGAACCAACTAGCATTGACGTTATTACAGTCTTGTTGGGAAGCACGTGTCCTTACCTCAGAGCTGACTTGTTTGTGAAGAGGAGCAAGTTAGTTGTAGATAAGTTATCTTTACTCTGCTAGCGTCTTAGCTGCACACATTGCATACTGACAGAAATCCCTCCAGTTTAACTCGAATGAGATGCGTGTAGTACCGCGAGACTTCGTCACGTACCGCGAGAATGCCAGTTGGCTTTCAGGTGAAGGATATGGACAAATTTACTGTAAATTTTCACCAAACTGAACACGTTTTTCCGTTAGTGGACAAATAAAGTTTATAAAAATAAAAACCTGTAAGCTTTTTCGGCCTCAGGACTGAACGAGCCATTGTTATGGCAGTTTTTATGCCTTTTCAGGCAAAACATAATTTATGAATCCACATTCAGTGTCAGAAAGAGGAAGTAGAAACACCAACAAACTGTTCACTGAAGTAAACAAACAACATCATCATCACCACAACTGTCAGTTTTTCAGGTAGCCTACCTTGTCTAATAAAATTTAGGAAAAAAAAAAACACACCCTGGAAAAACATAGCATATTATTATAAATTTCATATTGTTTACTATCAGTATGGCACCTGTTATGTGTCTGGATGTGTGTGACATCAAAGCAATGTAGTTGCATAGTTTTTCCCACAGAGAGCAGCACTACTACATTCATCAGTCTGCATTTTACACAGTATGATGAGGGAACTGCAGCAAGATGAGGATCCTGCACATGATATTATATAGTGTGAATAAGTGGATATGGATAGTGTACCTACATAGCAGACTGATGTGGCAATCAGGGCATGTGTTTAGCACTGGCATCATGCATATGGGTCCAGGTCTGGCACTGATAGTACAATTGGAAACCAAGGTATGGGCTGATCATGGGTGACCAGAAACCAGAAGCACTGAAATGTATTGAATCACCACAAACAACTACAAACGATGCTCTTGATCTGACCTTGATTTAGCTACAAACTGCCAATGTTACCAAACCTTGTAATGAAATATAACTCTCATTCTTATGCATCCAGTTTGCTTCTGCATAAATACTTCATTCATTCCCTTGAGGAAATTCATCCTCCGCATTTGACAGCCACAGTGGAGCACCCAAGTACAAACTCGAGTTCTGTGCTTTGGTCTGAAGCAATGACCAGAGTATTCCTTAAATCTAGCATACATTCCTGTCTTTTGATGTGGGAAGAAACTGGAAGGCTCCCCACCAGTCAAGATGGGGAGGAGATGTGCATGTCACATGATTTTCTGAATCATGATTTTCCCTCGAGATTTCCAACGTCCACAACATTTGTGCAGTCTGCAGGGCAGCCTTCAAGAGAGCAGGCATGTTGTCAGTGGAGGTGCATCAGGATGTATGTTCACATAAATATGACTATAGGGTCTGAAAAGGCTCAGAATAGAACAAGGCCCCACCTGTAAGATGACAGTACTGAAAGCTGAGCCACTGTGCAGCAGAAAACAGCTTCCGGCTCAGCAGTTGTGACGAGTTGGGAGGAGGGTAAATGCAGGGAAGGAGCAGCACTTTCACACCTAGGCCATTAGCTGAGGGTCTTATCCAGAGCGGTCTGCAGCAACAGTAGAATCAGCTTTAGTTGCTAATTTGCCACACCAATTTCCCAGAGGAGAGCAGCAGCTGAGGAGGTCAAAGCGTCGCCCTTGCTCACCAACATTCATGAGAGAAAAGTGCTGGAGTTTATAAGATGAAAGCTAGGGGGAGCCACAGGGGGCAGTTTTTTAAAAGTTGGGAGAAATCCAAGGGGGAGAGGGTGGAGGAGTGTGAATTCATCTGAAAAGGTCAGGCAGAAGACATGTCCTCTTCAGAGTGACACAAGAGCTCTCGTTCTCTCTGTCACTGTCTCTTTCTTTCTCATCGTTTCTCCCCCAAGAGTATTCTGCCTGTTTCGGTCCGCTGTCCTCACACCCTTTGGCCCCTCCCGCTTCTCTTGTCTCCTTTTCTTGGACCCCCTATCTCCCTCGCTTACTGGCTAATAGCACTTTTTCCTTACTGTCTTTCTTTATCCATCAGTCTGACTTGCCCCCTCTCTCTCGCCCTCCTCATCGTCTCCACCTGTCCTCACCCTCCTGAGGTTGGCCTGAATGAAGTGATCTCTTCAAGACGGCATAAATGCAAAAAGCGCACACTTTGAGATGTGCATACACATGTTCACACACACACACACACACACACACACACACACACACGCACCATAAGAAATAAATCAGAAGTGCCTGCAGATGTGCCCTTCATTGCCATCTGTTGTGAAAATGTGAAAGCAGCTCACAAAAAGCCATCTTACATTCAGCAGCTTTTCCACCCACAGCATGTAAACATCATCACAGAGATACATACTCCAGCTTTATGTAAATTGTAAAGGCTTAGGCAGCTGACATCTAGAAAAAATTATATTATATTTTGTTACCTTGTCTTGTTGGTATCTATGTCGACTTGTACATCTTTAATTAATGTCAGAATGGTGAGAACTAATAATGATGTTATTCAGATAGCCATAAAAAAGGCTTTTAGCATCACCAGCCAGGAGACGTAGCAAATGTAACACGTAATTGCTACAGACTATTAAGGTTTTTAGACATTTTCTTCATCCCCCCACAGCATATGAATAGTCTTTTCACTTCCACACGCATGTGTCCCTCGTTATTATAAACTGCCAGGCATCAGGTTTATTAAAATTACTTTTGATTTTTGAGTCAAGATGCCAAGATGTCTGATGAAGAAAATACCCCGCGTGGGAACTGCTGTGTGAGGACTTGAAATAGAAATGAAGTCAGTCAAATCATGTTTCACTCACAGAAGACAGAGAGAGAGGTCATTTCAAGGTCACCCAGGCACAATGTGTCGCCTCAGTGACTATTGTAACTGTAAATCTATGAGGGGAAGACAGAGGTGGAAAATGGACAATTAGGAGAAGAAAAGGGATATTAAATAGATAAGACAGAGCAGAAGGTGATGACAGAGAAATGGGACTTTGCTGCAATGATGGGTCCATAAAGAGGGAAGAACAAGGGAGACGTAAAGAAGGAAATTAGAGAAAAACGGAGAAACGGACAGAAAACAATGTTAGACATCAAATGGGCAAAGGTTAAAGGGAGGAATCAATAAAATAGTGATTTTACACTCTTCTAATGAAGGAGGACAGAGTCAATAGCTGATTCAGGCTTCCTGTGTTCTCCAGCCCCAGGGAGTACTTTAACAATATTAGCTTATGGGTGACGTGCATGCTCATACGCTCGCACACACACACACACACACACACACACACACAGAGAGAGAGGCAGGATGATGCATACAGAGACCACGATCAGAGGAGGAATTAAAAATAAATCACACTTACTAATTAATAAAATAAGCAAACTCAGTGGAGCAGCGAAGATGGGGGACGTCACATGATTTTATGAATTCTTCGCCCTGGGGATTTTCAACGTCCACAGCATTTGTGCAGTCTGCAGGGCAGCCCTCCAGAGAGTTGTCAGTGCAGAACACATCACAAAAATATGAGCAACCCTAAATGTATACAGAATATATGTAAGACACACTCATTTCATAAAAGTGTGTGTTATATTCCGTATGATTGTGCATTTGTTTGTGTGTGGTCTGCATTATATTACCATGAACTTCCATCACCTGTTTTTCAATCAATAATCTACCCAACAGCTTTCCTTCGGGAGTCACTTACTGTGTTATGAAAGATAGGACTATATTTTTTTGTTGGTGTGTGTAGTTGTGTGAGTGTGTGCATGCGCTCGTGTGAGCCATCAGCTGGAATACGACCAATTGCACAGATGCGTTTTAGCCGCAGGGTGGCTTGATTGACAGACGCACGGAAATAAGAAGCATCAAGGCGTTGCTGCAGGTGAGTTGGGTGAATGGAAGGAGAATAACAATAAAAAACGTGCACGCATTGGGAGGAGGAGGAGGAGTCACGGTGGCAGCAAGAAGGTGGGATGAAGGGGGAGAAGGGGAATGAGCAGGAGATAGGGAAGGGCAGAAGAGATGGAAGCGGAGCTGTGGAGGAAAAAAATGGAGAGAAGAGGCGCAGACTGAGAACAAAATGTGGAAAAACAGCTGCAACAGAGAGTCAGATAAGCAGCACACAGGAATTAATTCAATATTGAGAGATGTGTGCTGTGAATGTACTGTGCTGATACTGCAGTTCCACTTATATTTGATTCTACAGGCTGATACGAATGCCAGTAAGCACAGAGTCAATAATGGATGATATCAACATAATTAACCCTGGGGTAAAATTCCTCTTTCAGCTGTTTATGGTGTAGTGATCCATCTCACTAATTCTTGTGTTCAGTTCCTGTTTCCCTGCTTATTCAGTCGAAAAATAATTAATGGGGCTATTTTTTATTTTTGTGACAAATTAGCTTGACTGCTGTCTGAGAATCTTTTTTTTTTTCTTTTTTTTTTTTTTTAGTCAAAATGTGTTCAGTTTCACCAAAGTCATATAAGCCAATATCCAGTCGGAAGCCCCTTTATTCACTATAATACGTGAAACACAAATTCATTTTAATTGCATAATGGAAAGTCTGCCTGAAAATGAGGCTAGTTTGGTGCAACTTGTTTAATTTATGTGTTGCTTTTTGAGTTTACACTATTTGTCTCTTCACCTCAGCTAAAGCAAGAAATCCTTAGCAGAATTGTTAACAGAGACTGTGGACATACATGTATAGAAATGGTGTTCATTCAGGGAGCAGACAGGACTTGCAGGAGCTGGCAGGAGACCCCGGGGTATACCCAGAACATGCTGCAGGGATTGTTTATCTCATCTGGCCTGAGAAGGATCTCCCAGGAGGGGCTGAAAACGTTACTGGGTAGAGAAATGGCTTGACTACCTTGCTTATCCTGGATGGAAAATGGATGAATGGATGGAGGGAGCATTATCTGGTATGCTCAGACGCTGATGGAGAATGACTTTGAGGGCCAACTTACATGATCAAACTGTGTTAACACAATCAGAAAGCTGAGCAGAACTGAGACAGATATGAAATGAGGGGTATGACAAGTAACAAAGAGCCCTGAGCAGGATCAAACAAGAGACACTGCAGTTATGTGCATAGCAGTTATGTGCTATGCAGCTTAACTATTCGCCTACTGGGATGCTCTTAAGGCCAAATTCAGGCAACATGGTGGAGCCTTGGTTGAGGAGGAGAAATTGTTGATCAAGAAAGCGTGAACTCAACATGTGCACAGCTGTTATTTCCCGGATGTTGCGTTTCATGTTGGTATATACATACGTGTCAGGAAACTCAATTTCTGGGCACATTTCAAATATTCACAGACTGTATGTTGTTTGCATCGCTGTTGATTTATGACCTTTCCTGCTTTGCTTTTCTCTTGGTATCACCGGTTTATCCATTTACAGGAAGGTTTTGTCAGCGCTTATTCACAACTGTGGACTTTAGCATTTTGAGAGACAGCTTTTGAAGGCATGTCTGTATAATCTTCAACATTCATCTGTGATTACATACAGCCTCATTTCCAAAAATGTAATTCGATCATTACGGCTAGTGTAGCTGTCAACCGCTCAAATTACCTATAGAATGAGACTGCCTCTGAAGGACTCAGGCTCAGTCATCCCCCCCAGCAATCTGTCAGGAGGCAATACAGAGACATTCTGATTTTCTTCCATCTGCATTTTGAGTATATATGTAATTATAATGGATATAACTAAAGACCACTACACCTGTCATTGCATAACACAACTGACTGAATCTGCACGGTGCAGTTGCACATGACGCTATAAAGTTTTCATGCTATGATCATTGTGGCCAGAAAGATAACAATTAAATATATAGTTAAATAATGTTATCACAATATTGCATCATACTTTGAGTGAAAAAAGTAAAATAAAGGTCAATAAAAGTCAAATATTTTTCGTGATCGATTACAATTTTTTAAAGTTAATCCAAGTTTAATTTTTTTTAGATTCAGCTTCCTAACTTGCTAATCCTTTCTGACATATGCTCCATTGAAAACAACCCAAAGACAATTTGGGCTTCAATTCAGCTTCATTGATTTTTGTAAATATCTGCTTATTATGAATTTGATGCAGCAACATGTTTCAAACAAGTTGGGACAGGAGCAACAAAAGACTGGGAAAGTTGTGGAATGCTCC
>JAPZEA010000020.1:7948736-7965107 GCA_029783685.1 Heniochus monoceros | reverse complement strand
GTCTTTTGTTGCTCCTGTCCCAACTTGTTTGAAACGTGTTGCTGCATCAGATTCAGAATAAGCAGATATTTACAAAACTCAATGAAGCTGATGAGGTCAAACATTAAATATATTGTCTTTGTGCTGTTTTCAGCATATGACGAAAAATATGAACAAATGATTAAATTCTGTTTTATTTATGTTTGACACAGTGTCCCAACACCTTTGGAAGCGTGAGATAAGACTGATACCACTCTTGTGTCTGTACTATAAATATGAAGCTACAGCCAGCAGAGAGTTAGCTTAGCTTAGCATGAAGAGGGGGAAACAGCTAGCCTGGCTCTGTCTAAGGCCAGCTGCTGAATACACGGTCCAGAAATCTGGATCCATCACTTCCAATAATCCTGCTTGTTAGCATCTCTCGTTAGACCCTGCCTGACTTGTAAACACCTACATCTTCCCAACTCCATGTCCACAGTTTGTGATGCAGATTTTCCGTTGACAATCTGATGGCTTCTTGCCCCAGTTGAGATAACCCTCATGACATAATCAGGGTTATTTTTAGGGATCCACTGATACCACTATTTTCAGACCATGTACAAGTACAGTACTTACATTTGGGTATGTTTGCCTTTCTCACACACACACACACACAAACACACACACACACACACACACACACTGTAATGTTAGTTTTTCTTTCCCCTCTGGGAGCGTCTGGAAAAGTCATTGTACTGCAGGACCATGGAGAGGCAAAGGCACGTTTCTGGAAAACCAAAATTGCCACCTGCTAAACTCCTTATGATACACAAAAGAATTCTGCCACAGTTCTCGGTCAGAAACGCCAACAGCGTGATTCTGGGGACTCCTCCACGAATGATAACAAAATCTGACTCCACCTCTAAGATCCTCACAGACTTCCTGGCTTCCCAGGCTTCCAAACTGCTGGTGACCTCGATTTTTCCTCACTGCCAGCCAGTAATTTCCTCACCCTGCAGCAATTTATGCACCTCTCCTGTAAATATGCATGTGTGTTGTAGTGTATATGTGCCAAAACTTGCATCATATTCAAAAATTTATTACATATGATGGATTTTGTTTCTTAAAATATATCAGGGTTACGACACTGGCAAAGTAAAGCATAAGATTCTGGGGCAACAATTGCCAACCTAGAGGTCCAGACCAAACATTTTTCTTTTTTTATTTGTGACACAATTTTAGCTGGAATAATAATTTTTGCATTTCATTTTCGCTGAAAAAAATATAAAAATGATGATGATGATTTGATTTTTGCTGGGGTCTGTATCAAAAAAGCATGTTCCCTTACATCTGTAGAAAATTATTTGTAGTCCGGGGGTATCTCTGTAGCATCATGATGCTTCATTTGTAATGCTATGTTGTGACACATTTTGCCTCATTGCAAGAAGACATTATTCAATTTCAAGGGGTCACAAGCCAAAAATGTTGGGAACTCCTACTGTAGAGTTAACAACACTAAGAGTCTACAGCCATGCTAGTTGATGTACACAGTGATGCCTTGAGCTAAATGCTTACTTCAACATGCTCAAAATGACAACACTAACATGATGGTGTTTACCATGTTCACCATTGCAGTTTTAGCGTGTAAGCATGCTAACACTGAACACAAAGTACAGCTTAAACTAATGGGACGCTGACCTGAGAATGAAACCAAGAAAAGGGATCGCCATAGTTACTACACTTCATCCTCTGGAGACCATGAATGTTTGTTCAAAATTTCCTGTTAATCCATTTTAAGGTTGTTGAGATATGGCAGACCGAAGTGGTGGACCGACTCAGCAACTGACCCACACTTCCATCCCAAGAGGTTTGCTGGCCATGGCTAAAATATAAACACTGATATCTCCCAGAATTTTGGATTGTTAATATGATCTGTTGCTTATCTGGAGGATGTGGCCTGATTTGACATGCTGCTTTCGTAGGAAATTCTTTAGAAACAGAAACATCAAAGAAAAAAGTGTTCAGACAAAGCGGTAACACTAGAGCCAGCTGATATGCCGTCACTAGCTTGTCTTCGAAGGCACAAATCTCTTTTCACATTGAGAAACAATGCAGCCTTATAAGGTCAGCATTTCCACGTAAAGTGATGATGTATAAGCAGGCCAGCAAAGGGCACTGTATCAAATCGGGAGGGCTGCAGCCAATCGGGCCAGGGTAGTGGGTCACCAGAACATTACACTGGATAGGATACAATATGAAATATAATAGGATGTGACCTGCAGTGGTGTACTGTGACATCTGAAGGGAGAGAAGAGGGCTAATTTTCGAACAGCAGACCAAACCACAAATCTCAGTCCCTGCTGAGGCCTCAATGTACTTCTATTGTATGAGGTCTCTAAGCCTACAGCTAGGAGAGGTGAGTTACAAGCATAACAATTAACTTAAAATATTCACACTAAAGTGACTGTGGCTCTATGCCATTACAACCTGGAGTTACAAGCTGCACAATAATCAGAAAGGAATAGTGCATTATTACTTTCTCTTGGGAAGCAGTTGGGAAAGCAAGGCTGAGTGAGAGGAAATCAGTTGATTGCTTTTTCCCAGACTGCTTTTCTCCAACAGGTTAAGACGATGAGCGGAGGATGGGAGGAGAGGATCCTGATGGGAGAGGAGGGGGAGATAAGCTCTGTAGATTCCTGGTCTCTAGTATTATCCTCTGTTATTATCTGCAGGCTTAGTGCTCGAGGCGTTACGCTATAGTAAAGGCGTACTGTGCTCCACTAATGTATTGTTTGATCCCTTGTGCCTTTAGCATTAACGTTAGGGCTTAAACTATACAGTGTAAGATCCATTAAGCTTTGCAGAATGAGAATGAAACCTCACACTATATAATGATGGATTTTTTCATCCATGACATCCATCCATCATAAATCATGCTACAGGGTCAACAGGATGACACAGATGCAGTGATATAGAGGAAAGTGATATGATAGAGAATGCATTATGAATTGAACTATCTTATCAATCGATGAGACAATCAACAGAGAACTAGCTGGCAACTATTTTGATAATCAAGCCTTTAGCTTTACGGCCTTGGACTTTAGGAAATTAAAAATGGCCTTATTTTCTGAATTTTCTGAATTTTGTGGGGAAGTAATGAGCAGATTCATCAGTAATTGATGTGCTTTTATTCCATTGATCGAAACCCTCTCTTTTTGATTTTAAGTAAATGCTCATCAGAATTTCAAAAAATCCAAGGTGATGTCTGCAAACTGCTTGTTTTCTATCTGACTACCACTCCAAAGCTTGGAAGTACTGAAGTTGCTTAGATAAGGCAAAGACAAGCAAGGATGCTTACATGTGAGAAGGTGAATGTCTGGCATTTTTGCTTGACAAATGATGTAACTGACACTAAAAACTGCCAATCAACAAATCATGCACATATAAAGCAACAACAACTGATCCAGGACTGTTGTCTGGTATGTTGTATTAATGTTATAATCTGACTCAGGACCAGGTAATCTGCAGCCACTTCACTCTCCTCCCACTGTGTATGATGGCCGTTAGATTAACTGCTGGTCTGACAAACCATCAGAGCAGATTAAGCTTGGATCAATTAGCTACTAATAAGCATGGTGAGCTTGGCTGTGCATGTGTGTGTGTGTCGACTTAGATGTAAGTGTGTGTGTGCCCGTCTACGCTATTGGAGATCAGCTTGCAGGCTGGAGGAGGGGCTAAATGTTAAACGCCCAGGCACAGTGATCTACTTTCAATCTGTCCATTTAAGTGTGTGTACGTGCACGTCTGTGAATGTGTGTGTGTGTTTGAGCTGACAGGATCAATCATTTCCACTTCAGTGAGTTGTCCTTGCACTCTCCCTGCCTGTGCGTGTAGCCTTGCCTACTATCCTCTCAACTTCTTTCCTAAGGCACTGACTAACCTCAAGTTCATTCTGCTAATATTCACCTGTGCTACTGGGTCAAAGGGTAAACCACAACACTCAGGGCAAAATCCGTACTCAGACAAAAGCCTTTGTGTTTTAATCCTTAAACACAAAAAAGATTTAAGAGTGGCACCTTTTGTCTTTGATCCACTGTGATCCTTTTCAGAATGCTATGAGATAATGTCTTCCACTGTGCAAACTGCAGCAAACTACTCAAAATGCCAATTACAGTCTTACTTTCCACAGCTTGGAATATACGGTATGTGTGTGTTATTACAGGTCACATGATTCCTCTGTAATGTTCTGCAGCTGTTAAACTGTGGCTGGTAGCTGACTCTGCGATTCTACCATAATACAAACAGAAGAACGCACCAACACACACATACACACGAGCACAGACAGACACACAAGCTATTCCAATGCCTTGCAGAACCTCAGGATGAGAGCTCCAATTTCAGCTCCTCAGGAAAAAGCACAGTTTTCTTGCAGAAAGCCACAGAGTCAGCATCCCCAGATGAAGGCACAGTCAACAGAGACCAACAGCTCTTGTGAATGAATGCTGAACAGCGTTATTTATTTAGTTTAAGAGAAAAACTTCTGCGCAGGAGAGAACAAGAACATGGGCGAGTGAATGAGTGAACGAGTGAGAGGCATTGTGTGAGAAGAAAGTTTTGAGCAGATTCGGCGCTCCAGAGCTGAATACAAATGAACCTGTGCCAAATCACATCAGAAAGAAAAACACTACACAGAAGAATCTCTCTCTATTGTGCGGGAGTGTGTGAGTGTGTGTTGTGTTGTGGTGACGGACTGAGTGCTCCAAAGGACACTGTGTAGGGCCTTGTTTTTGTGTGTGTGTGTGTGTGTGTGTGTGTGTGTGTGTGTGTGCGTTTCTCAGCTGGATGAGTGGATGCATGAAAGCCTTTGAGACAGATATACTGAGCCAATCTAAAGACGGGGCTTCAGTGAAAGAGTGAAAGAGAGCATTCTTTCACAACAGACTACAGCCCTCCCCTTCCCACTCTTTCTCCCCTCCTTCCCTCCCTCCTCACTCCCTCCCTCACCGAATCCAATTCAACCTCCTTCTTCTTGTTCTTCTCACCCTCTGTCCCTCCCTCTCGCTCCCCCCGTCTAGCCAGAATTAATGATTTCACCCTGAATAGAACCCCTATATTCACTCACTCACACACACACACAACCCCTGAGGGAGATCTGTGACCTCACCTCAACAAACAAGACTAAGTGCTAAATACGCACTGACACAGAAAGTGAATATGCTACATGTGACATATGCTGCATACATACGGCATAATATGCACAACTACTGTACGTGTACATAACGTACAAACATATGATCATCGTACAGAATGCTCAGTGACATAGAAACAGCCCCGTCTGCTAAAATATGTCAGGATGTAATTAGTCTAAAAAGGGGGTCCTTAAAATTCCAGTGGTCACACACATTGACACACACACACACACAAAGGCCCTTAGTTAAACATTGAATAGCTCGCAGGAAGTGGCTATTTGGCAATTTAGAAGCACCTCCCATGGCTCATCGAGCCTACTCTCTCCCCTCTCGCCTCCAATCAGTCTCTTTTTATCTTTCTCACTCCTCCTCCTCCTCCTCCTCTCTCCCTGCTTCTCTCTCCAGTTCCCATCTCCCTCCCTTGTTCATGGCCGTGGGTGCCTTCCCACGCTCAGCTCTTGAACTTGCACGCCCTTCCTCCTCTCCCCAAACATGTCAGCAAACTACATTGAGGGGTGACTGCAGCGCATGAAATGTGGGATTCTAAACGATGTGTCTGTTGGCTTTATGTGGGTTCGCAGGGCTGTGTTTTCTGGTGCAGAGACCTGAAAGTCACCTTGTTTGAGGATTCAAATGAAATGCAGCAAAACCGGGCCAGAGCCCCTCTTTGAGCTCAAGCTGCTCTCTAAGGCGTCGCTGCCAACTCAGACAGCGTTTCATCACAGAACGACTGCAATTAGTTTTATGCTTTTAACTAATTCTGATCCCTGCCTGCTTATTTTTTGCTAATTAATTATGTATTAATCCAATAAAATATCCTAAAATAGAGAAAAATGTCCATCATAAGTTCCCAGAAACGAAGATGGTGTCCTCAAATTGCCTGTTTTATCCAACCAAAGTCCACAGGTATTATGTTTAATTTACAACGATACACAAGCAGAAAATCCCTATACTTAAGAAAGCAGACCCAGGAAATGTTTGCTATTTTGGCTTTATAAATGACTTTAACTTTCAATATACTATCAAAATAGTGGGCGATCATTTTCTGTTCATTGACTAAACCATTGGTTCCCACGCTTTTTGTCTCTTGACCTTTGGAGAGCAAGGCAAGCAATGTCTACTCGCAACCCCTTATCACAGATTTCTTATGTCTAGGAGCTGTTGCAGTTTATCCACAGAGTTTCCTTCTCGGGTGTCTCATTTTAATCATTTGTAGAGTCCGAAGAGGTAAGACTCTTTTGTGTAGCAGATTTTCTTGTCTTTTTCTTTCCCATCTTGCTATAAATCTTGCAATTCCTCAGATTTATACTGCAGCCATTACAGGTCTCGACCCCCCGGTAGGGAACCACCTGACTAAATGACTTATAGTTTCTGCACCACGTTTATCCATAACAATGATGGAGCATGTAGGGGGATCAGTCTCTTGATTCAAGGACATTTCTCTCTCACACACACACTCATAAAGAATTGATCAGTGCAGGGAGGGATTCCACAACTCTGTGGTTGCCGGACAGCCTCAGTCACCACTTGGCCACTCTGCTGTGAAATTACAGTGTTGGCAGGTGTCAGGAGGTTGGATGATAGGATGATGCTGCATGATGAAGGGGATGATGAATTTTGAGTGGGAGGTTATTATTCCCCCGTACTTGTCTTACCTTCTGGTACTCAGAGTCCTCCGGCCTGAAGTCACTGCTCACAAGCTGGAATTCCATGTTGAAATGGGGCAACCGGTGGAGCAGATTCACCCACCAAGGCGGAGAGTAGTTCACAACGGCCGCCATCCTGATCCAGCTGCCTGCTGGCTGTCACTTCACTCTCTAAGCCGATTCCTCACGCGGAAACTGTAGGGAAATTCACCAACGTTGTGAGTTAACAGGGCACAGAAAAGACTTCATGCACAATTCATGACAGGCAGAGCTAGACAACAGCTAGCATCCATGTCATTTCACCACACATATTAAGCAAGATGAAGGTTCAGCATCCACAGTTCTTGCTGCTAATGCCGCTTGCAATCAAAACTACAAAACCTGCTTCTACCAACTGGAGTAATTACTGATGACTAGTATTATTATCAGGCCAATGTGATGAGTTATCAGTGATTAGTCACTAGCAGGGGTGAGATAAACATGCCAATCAACAGCAACATGCCAAAATACCGCACGCACTCTTCTGCCATTTGTTAGGATATGCTTGCCTTATCATGTCTTATAAACTTCAGACTGCAATTACCTTTTTAATTTATTTACACTGATAGAAAAGATTGTAATTGGGAAACACAGGAGTATCTCTTCACCATGGACGACCAGTTGTCTTTTGCATGTCTTTACATACCTATGACACACATGTCGCTGTGTGGTTTAAAAGGCCGAAACACTGCAATATGACATATTACTTCAGTTCAGCTTTATTTAAAATGTTAAACTGACAGTCCGTCGTAATTAATTTGACAAACATTATTCATCAAATATGACATCAGACTGTTTTTCTTTATAGTTAATGTTATTCTGTTGGGTGATATGAAATGTAATGCATGATAATTGCGGGCAACATTAACTGTCAGTAAACATCCCACCTGTCAATGTCATTCCCACCCTTATCACAAATGAACCGTTGATGTAGCTTAGAGGGAATATTGGTCCTAAAATGAAATTTTAAGCAAATATTAAACCTATGAGGTTACACTGTGTATTAAACTACATGAATTTTGGCACAGGAGCGTGGCTGACAGCTACCTCGCATCACCCAATTTACGCCCAAGCGGCAACACACAGGCTTCGTAAGATAAAATGTGTTGTGGAGGGTGAAATGGCCGTTATACCAAAGCCCACACACAGCCACGACTCTTTCTATCATACTGGATTTACCGTACCAACACATGTAGGTCAACTCGGTCGAGGGTATCCTCATATATTCCAGTCGCAAGCCGCGTGTATTCTTATACGTTGAGTCAATAAATTGTTAGCAAAACCCGGATTAGCTAGCATTAACCTGCTTTGTCCGTTAAAACTACCGCAGTCTCACTGAGTCGTCAAGGCAACGCGGAGGAGAAAAGGCAAGAATTCGCTTCAGGGCTTCATGTCTGTGGCCGTCAAAGCGTCTGTGGTGGGGGAGAGGAACCGTGTTACAACCTACCTACTGAAGCCAAAGCGGATGCAGACTCTCGTTTAGTGCAGTCTTGGGAGTCCAGGCCGGCGTATATTTCACCTATTGTCTTCCCGGATCCGGTGGTGGATTTGAACACCACAGCCGTGCGCTGCTGCATCAACGCGGCCGTACCGAGCTAGCTGCAACGACCGAGTCGGCTGCAGTCCCAACCGCATTGAAAATGACGGAATAACGGTCACATTTCACACTGCGTTCACCGAGGCGCCTTGTTGTTCTGACTGCCTTCCACGAAAGCAACAATGCTAAGGCAGATTAAGGGTTAAAGTCGTTGACCCGCAACCCAGTATCTTTCTCTTTTTTTCACAGTTTGACGATGCCGTCGTTTTCTTTCTTCTAAATCATAACGGTTTGTGCTCCGCGGCGCTGTTCCCACGATGACCGTCGGTTCAGTGCATTTAGTGCTGCGGCTCTTCAATTGGATGATATTGTTGGAGCGTGAAGCAAACACGGTGTTTAAAAAGCCCTGGAGGACGGGGCTTTGCGGCAGCTCCAGCTCTGCAAACGTGTGTGTGTGTGTGTGTGTGTGTGAGAGAGAGAGAGAGAGAGAGAGAGAGAGAGAGAGAGAGAGAAGTGTGTGTGGGAGGGAGGGAGAGAGAGCAGATGCGCAAAGAGACCGCCCCCTATCGTTAATATGATGGTAGTACATGTTACAGTAGGAACCCGCAACCTGTATTCACACCTGAAATGCAGGGACGGAAAAATTACTGGAATATTATACTCAAGTAAAAGTACAGTTACTTTAAATATATTTTTCTGAGGTAGCTTACAAGTAAAAGTACTTGTGTAAAAAAATATGCTTAACTAAAAGTAACAAGACGGTCTGTTAAAATGTACTCAAGTGAGTAAACGTTACTGCGTTACATTTCTGAATGGGGGTATTGGCTGTTTTTAAGAGCCCTTTTAGGCTTTAAAAAATGCAGCCTGCATGCAACTGATTTGGTTATATTTAGGCTGTACAACCGCCTCCTCAGTGTAGCCTCACTAGAATTAAACAAAAAAGAAAAGATGTTAATCAACAGCAATATAAATCATCACCAGGGCAGACAACACATTCACTCTGAATGCCTCCAGCGGTGTCTTCTGACTCACTTTGATCCAGTGCATTGACTGCACAGTTCCTTTAAACGTTCTTTGAAATCCTGTTTCCAAGTCTTTTTTTCATTGTCTGTGGCACTTTTTATGAATTGCATATTTTACAGTTTTATCTATATATTTATGCATGTGTTTTGATACGGTGTTATTGCTACTTTTATTTACACATGTACAATTTCTAAGCTTGATGACATGTGTTTATTTAAAGTGATTGTCTGCGAAATGCCTAGAAAGGACATCAGTGCCGAAGTACAAAGAACCCAACCTAATTTCCCTGAGAAATTAAGTGAGACAGACGTACAACTGTACGAGAGCGGAACGAAAAGCTCCCGCACTTCCACTGTCGGAACTCTATAGTGTTACATCCAGCGGAAGTAAAAAAAAAAAAAATAAAAAAAAAAAAAATTTAAAAAAAATACAAGCGCAACTGGCGTTAGCTGCGTGCATTTATTGAATAGACTGGGGGGAGATATTGAAGTCGAACAGCAGCTAATTATTTAAGTAATAATTAAACAACAATGTCTTCGGCTGAGTATTTGAGAGAGTTTTGTTGTGTCCCTCCAGAGCTCCCACAGCAACATGTCTGTAAGGAGGAGGAGGTTCTGGCTGAGCAGCAGCTCTGTAACCAGGACAGGAACTCCAGTCTGGACCAAGAGGAGCCAGAAACTCCACAGATTAAAGAGGAACAGGAGGAAATGTGCAGCAGTCAGGAGGGAGAGCAGCTTGTAGTGAAGCTTCATGTTGACTCCTGCTTGTGAGGTATGTTACCGTCAGCTCATCTCTCACAACTGTCATGGAGCTGAGTGCCAAGATCAGAGAGGAAACAGCCATGAAAATTCAAGATCAACAAGACATGCAGAGTCAAAAGCAGAGGGAAGACATCACAACAGCAGAAGACACAGTAACAGTGTATACAACCCTAATTTGCCAGAGATTGACAGTGATACTCAGTTGAAAAATCTTTTAAATGTGACATGTGGTTTTAAATAAAAGTCCCAATTCTATGTACACCTCAGAAGTCACACAGATGAGAAGCCATACTCCTGCAACACCTGTGGGAAAAGATTCAATCAGACATCAACATTGAACACTCATATAAAAGGCATACAGGTGAGACCATATTCTTGTAAAACATGTGGGAAAGGTTTTAGAAATCCCAGTGGCTTGTCAGTCCACATGAGAACGCATACAGGTGAGAAGCCGTATCCTTGTACAGCATGTGGGAAAGCTTTCAGATGTAGCAGTGTTTTGAAAAGGCATGCGGTAACTCACACAGGTGAGAGGCACACCTTTGCAAAACATGCTGAGGAGATTTCAGTTGCAGTATTGCCTTATTGATCTACATAAGAATCCACAGGATGAGCCGTACCTTTGCAAGACCTGTTGGAAGAGACTGTGAGGATGCCAGCTTTGCAAAAGCAGGATTCATACACATTCATACTACTACATTTCCTTGAGAGATACTTTTCTAAATAGGATTTTACATATAAAACAACTTGATTTTTCTGTGAAATCCAGTGAGACAGATGTACAACCCTGACTGAAAGCAGAGAGAAAAGCTAACTCACTTCCACTCCGCTGTTGTGCCGAGTTTTAGCTCCCCGCCGAGATTTCCCTGATACAACTAGTCCAAAATTTGCAAGGTTTCCTTGATTAATCTATCAATATTTCTGTGTGCCAACTCATTAGTGTCTTTAAGGTGTGATGTGTTTTTAAGTATAGCATTTCAGACAGTTTTACTCCAATTAGGCTTCTGGATGCAGAAAAATCATGTTTCAGGTTGACTCTCAAGCCAAAGCTGATCAAGTATGTGCCAATAACATCTTTTGAATCCTGTCACACTTTCTAAGTGTAATTACTTTATTAGGCAAAAATATACAACCCTGATTCTAAAAAAGCTGGCACACTGTGTAAAATGTAAATAAAAACAGAATGCTAATGACTTGCAAATCCTTTTCCATCTATATTCAGTTGAATATAGTACAAATATATTTAATAGTCAAATTGATAAACTTTGTTTTGTTTTTTTGTTTAAATACACCCATCCTGAATATGATCCCTGTAGCACATTCCAAAAAAGTTGTGACAGGAGCCTGTTTACCACTGTCTTACATCACCTGTTCTTTTCATAACACTCAGGAAGCATTTGGGAACTGAGGACACTAACTGAGAGTGAAAGTCATTCCCATTGTTGCTTGATATAAGACTTAAGTTGCTCAACAGCCAAGGGTCTCCAATGCTATGTTTAGTGCCATTTAAGCCATTTTCAATGCTTGTGAACCACTGAGTGCCAAACCGGGTTCTTCCCTCTCCTCCCGTTGTTTCACCCGGAGAAGAGAATAACTCCCATACAAAACTTTGAATTGTTTAATCTGAAGTTTACGGACAAAAGTCGCATATCTGTCCTCCACCACGATCCATTCAAACATGATTTTCCTAAGCATACATGATTAATTGACCAAGAGGGAATGAATACTGCCTCGCATTAATACGAAATGAGATTTCACAATCATTTTATCAATACCAATAAAATACCATAGTGAATGAGTAGTAACCATATGCTGGGATTGCGGAGGACTAACCATACATGAGCAGTAGATGGCAGTATAGTCATGTGGCAGAAATACACTGTACAACAAATCAGGCTCAGTATGTGCAATTTAAGTTTTATTGTGTAAACTGGTCCTCCGGTGTTTTAACAAGTTTGTGGTTTGAGTCCAACTTTTCCAACAACTGCTGCAGTTATCTCTTAGTTATGTGTTTTGACCATGAACCAGTAAAACTGAATTGTCTCTCACACATTTTGCAAATACAAGGACACATGCCTGTATGTGACCTTGTCTGCTTTGTCAAGTGACTCACATCAAACTGTTTTTTCCCTCAGGTCTTGCAAAGGTACAGGTTCTCTCCAGTGTGGGCTCTTCTCATGTGGAGCGTCACAGTACCATTAAGTCTGAAAACCCTCCGAGGTTTTGCAAGTAAACGACTTTTCTCCTGTGTGGGTTCTTGTGTGCTTTTTCAAGGCTTGCATCAGAGAAAATCTTTTCCCGCAGGTCTTGCAAAGGTACGGCTTCTCACCTGTGTGTGTTCTCATATGGATTTTCAATTTTGACATTTCAATGAATTTTTTCCCGCAGGTGTTGCATGAATAAGGCTTGTCACCCGTGTGGATTCTTACATGAGCTTTCAATGTTGACATCTGATTGAATTTTTTCCCACAGGTGTTACACGAATATGGCTTCTCACCTGTATGGATTCTTGTGTGAGCATTCAATCCCGATGTCCAAGAGAATCTTTTCCCACAGGTGTTGCACGAATACGGCTTCTCACCAGTGTGTCTTCTCAGGTGTAAATAAAATTGGGATTTATATTTAAAAGCTTTCCCACATGTGTCACACTTGAAAGACTTTTCAACAGTATCACTGTCAATGTCTGACAAGTTAGCGTTGTATACATTATTATTGTGACTTTTGCTTTTGTTACGTCTTTCCACTACTTTTGGCTCTGCATGTCTACTTGATCCTGAATCTTCTTGGCTGCCTCCTTTCTGATCTTGGCTCTCAGCTCCATGACAGTTGTGGTAGATTAGCTGCTGGTCTCTTTCCTCATAAACTGGAGTCAACATGAAGGTATCAGTCTCCTGCTTCACTACAAGCAGCTCGCCCTCCTGACTGCTGCACACTTCCTCCTCCTGTTCCTCTTTAATCTGTGGAGCTTCTGGCTCTTCTTGGTCCAGACTGGAGTTCCTGTCCTGGTTACAGAGCTGCTGCTCAGCCACAACCTCCTCCTCCTTACAGACATGTTGCTGTGGGAGCTCTGGAGGGACACAACAAAAGGAACAGGACACTACTGTGATGCTAAAGAAACAATACAGACATGCGACCAAAATAGTGCCGCTATATATTTAAAGTATCACGATAATAATAATAATAATGTTTTACACACGTATCCTGTGCAGCTTCATTTCGGGTTTCAAAACGATATCAAGCAGTTTGCGCTGACGGTCGATCTCTTCCTCGTACTCCACGATAGTCTTTTTAAAAACTCTGAATATTTCCTCAGCAGCAGCAGTTAGCCGCTGGTTGACAAACTCTCTCAAATACTCAGCCGAAGACATTGTTGCTTTATTACTAATTCAAAAATTAGCAGCAGGACGGCTTCAGTGTTGCGTCCCTGTTCATTCAATACATGCACTCAACTAACGCCACTGGTCTGGCTGGCGCTTGTATTTTCTTTTATTTATTTATTTATTTTACTTCCGCTGGATGTCACACTGTAGAGTTCCGACAGTGGAAGTATGGGAGCTTTTCGTTCCGCTTTGAACTGATTTATTTTATTTTTTTTACCTTAAAACTTGTCTGTATAACATATTACATCTACCTCTCTTCATCCCACAAGGAAACTATATACTCTTTTTTTCTAAATTGGTACTTTGAGCTAAGATACATCTTTTTTGGTACGTCGCACATAATGTTGCATAAAAAAACATAAGTATAGACGAAACCACGCCCATTTCTGTGAGGGATACCGCCATAGCTGTGTTCCCATAGAAACTACGTTCAAGGGTGTCACTTCTCCGGAAACGTAACGGGAGACATGGTATACTGAAAAGCTTGATCTTGAAAAACGATAACCAGGATTAACGTTATTTTGTGTCGGTAGCTACACGGTGCCGTTCACGAACGGCCTCGCAGATTGACAAGCGGCGTCGCCAGCTGATACCTGTGCCGCCTATGGAGGAATGGCCCGCGTGACTTCGGTTTCCATGCGAACGCAGCCGTCGAGGTTTTGGTGATACAGGAAGTGGATGTGGCTTCATCTAAACTGGATTGGAAAACAATAGGCAGTACCTGGCCGCCCCGAAGTAACTGGTTTTCACCATAGCGGCCATATAAAGGATTTTTAATAAAAGGTGGTGAATAATTACCATACTGCTGCTTTAATGTCAACAATTCATTCATTACATAAGTGATGGTATTTTCACTTATAGTGTTTTTTCCTGTCTATCAAACTGTCTAGATCAGCCTGACAGTCTTTTGAACTGACTGCACACTGGAACTACTGACAAAAAAACCACAAGACTCTTTTGGGTTTTTTTAATTGTCATTTATGACATCTGCTCTTATCCACACAACAATCAGTCATCCACATCACACCATCAGTTAGACAGCCACCACCATGCACTCAGTGTCAACAAACATTCCCAAGTTAAAGAGGACTGTGATTGTTTTGAAAAATGTTGTTGTTCACACAAAAGGCAATATATGAAAATATAATGACCTTAAATCAGGTTGGTCAGGCAGGTCAGGATGCATTGAAATTTCAATGCAACCTGACCCAATTTAAACATCACTTGCTTCATCCATCCTTTCTGCATGCATGACACTGTAGTCACTCTGCAAGTGGACTTGAGCTGCAACTACTGATCATTTTCATTATCAGTTAATCTGCTGACTGTATTCACAATCAAATAATCGTGTAGTGTATAAAATGTCAAAAAACTGTGAAAAATGGTGGTCACAATTTCTCAGAGCCCAGAGTGACATCTTCAAATTGCTTCTTTCTTTCCAAATAACAATCCAAAACCCAAAGATTATTCATTTACTGTCACAAATTACAAAGCATTAAATATTTAATTTTAAGCTAGAACAGCAAAGGTGACATTTTTGCTTGAAAAATAACTGAAACGATTAATAACTTATCAAAGTAGTTAGCAATTAACTTTCTTTCGGTCAACTAATCAATTAATTGGCTGATCGTTGCAGGTCTAAAGTGGACCTCAAAGACATATATTTGAGTACAGTTAATACATAGCTATATATTACCAATACTCAAATAAAAGTACACAGTATTTACACTACGTATATATTTATTGTACTGTAAATACAGCATGTCAAGCAGCTCTTTGTCACATTTGTCATTTCAAATTGCTACATCCACCCGAAAATGGAAGTGATGTAGGTGTTGTTCCAATTACAATTGTTTAAAATTTTTATCAAAACTGTTGCTAACCAGCAACTATTTTGATGAAAACAAAAATCATTTATAAAAAGGTAAAAATGTGGTCAAACACATAACTGCATTCATGTATAAAATAGCTAAAAAGGACATTCACATCTAAAAGGACTTCTTATGGTAATAGAAAACAGTGATGTCAGTCACTCTCAAACGGAAAATCTGACTTCTTTCTGACTGACAAGGGAGGCACCATTAAGTCTGAAAACCCTTCGATGTTTTTAGAGTTCACGGCTTCTCACCTGTGTGTGTTCTCGTATGTGTTTTCAGTTTTGACATTTGAATGAATCTTTTCCCACAGGTGCGGCACGAATACGGCCTCTCACCTGTGTGGATTCTTACATGAGCATTCAATGTTGACATCTGATTAAATCTTTTCCCACAGGTGTTACATGAATATGGCTTCTCACCTGTATGGATTCTTCTATGAGAATTCAGTGTTGACACCTGAATGAATCTTTTCCCACAGATGTTGCACAGATAAGGCTTCTCACCTGTATGGATTCTTACATGAGCGTTCATTGCTGACATCTGACTGAATGTTTTCCCACAGGTGTTGCATGGATATGGCTTCTCACCTGTATGGATTTTTATATGAGCGTTCAATCCTGATGTCCAAGGGAATCTTTTCCCACAGGTGTTACACAAATACGGCTTCTCACCTGTGTGTTTTCTCAAATGTAAATCAAAGTGGGACTTATATTTAAAAGCTTTCCCACATGTGTCACATTTGAAAGACTTTTCAACTCTCTGAGTATCACTGTCAATCTCTGACAAGTTACCGTTGTATACATTGTTATCATGACTTCTGCTGTTGTGATGTCTTTCCTCTGCTTTTGGCTCTGCATGTCTGCTTGATCCTGAATCTTCATGGATGCCTCCTTTCTGATCTTGGCTCTCAGCTCCATGACAGTTGTGGGAGATGAGCTGCTGGTCTCTTTCCTCACAAGTA
>JAPZEA010000020.1:7377238-7388867 GCA_029783685.1 Heniochus monoceros | reverse complement strand
ATATCTAGTTAACAGCAGGTTAACAGGCCCGAGCCATCCGTGGGATGTGACACTCCTGCTGCTTCTTCGCTGTTTTTGCCTGTTTTTATACAAATACTGGATGCGCTACAGCTAATAAGTTGTTAGATCACGTGCTGTTTGTGGTCCATTTCATCAAACCTGTGTATCCGTATTTTCATTTTAAGGATTTTAAAGGTCTGTTTATTGGTGTAATATTTTATTGAGAGTGAAGGCAAGCTGACAGGTAAATAGAAAATCTAGAAAACATAGTCAATGATGTTCTGGCAGCGATCACATCTTAAACCAGAGGGAATGCGTTTACATTACAAATAAGTATTTTTACATGGCATTGTAGCACGCAGAGAGTTCAATCAAGTAACCAAAGCAAGAACAACATTCAAAAGGCACCAAATTTTACGGAATTAGAGATTTCAGTTGCAGCGATAGAGTTCTTTTTCAATGCTACTTCCTGTTGTGCGGTTATTGTTGACAAAAGAGCAATGAAGATATTTTTATGAATTATACTGACATCCACTCCTGCATCCTGATGAATGTGGTGGCCTGGAGACAATGTTTTCCAGAGATTCAGTGAGTGGTGAAAATTATCAAGTTTTGGATTACCATACACTCTATGGTAACACTCAAAGTAATATTCAAACAATAATTGTTTCATTAACAAAATACTGTCAGGTGTCAGACAGCTGAGAAAATAATCATCTTCAAATGTAACCCTGATGCCTGACATGAGACTGTAAAAAAAAAAAAAGGTGTTGCAGCTTATATTACACAGGTTTAACTTTGTCTTTTATTATGTAATTGGACAGAGTTCATTCTAGATTGTTTGATGTGTTTGCTGTAAAAAAGTGTTTCTGATGACTTGTTGCAGTGGCATCATGAGACCTGGGATGAATGCTATCATGGGCGCCACCGGAAGTGGTAAAACATCGTAAGAAACATGTCCATATACACTCAAACACACAGACACTGTCTCGACCACATGTACAACCCCAACCACAGGAATATTAGCATCTTTCTCTGTCTGTCAGACTCCTGGATGTGATCGCAGGCAGGAAAGACCATGCTGGACTGCAGCAAGGAACAGTCTTGGTGGACGGCAAAGCTGTCACATCTGAACTCAGGCTCAGCTCTGCTTATGTGGTTCAGGTACACAGATACAAACATATACACACACACATATTGTGTGACAGTATCACACTCTGGATTCCTCTGTGTAGTTTGTATCTTCATCACCCATGTGCTTCCAGGACGATATCCTGATGGGAACTCTGTCTGTGAGGGAGAACCTGCTGTTCAGTGCAAACCTGCGTCTCAACCCAAAGTGTCACTCCTCTGCAGACAAAAAGAGCAGAGTAGATGCCATCATACAAGACTTGGGCCTAACAGACTGCGCAGACACTAAGGTACAGTGCTACATACACAAGCTAATAGCTGCATATCACTCACTGTACAGCAGCATTGGAAAGCGGACTGCAAGGTCTTACTCAATCGTAAAGACTGTCACTCAAGTAATATCTTACTCAGGCATGAGCAGAGGCACTTTTAAAAAAATCTAATCAAGCAAATGTAGGAAAAAATTAACTTAGGAGTGTTTTATAAATGGAAATTGATGTTTATCACTTCCCTAACGCTACCAATGTAAGAGAACAGTGTTCAAACCAGAATGCACAAACCATAATATAATAAAACAAATTACTCCTTTCTTCTTAAATGATGAATCGTGAATGGTTCTGTCCAGTGTCCCACTCACATGGGTGGCAGACATACAGTATTTGTGTTCTATAATGATGTGCTGTATTCCAGCTGTAACAAAGTTTGCTAGTTGAGTGACTTATTTAAAAGTAAAAACATACTGACATTAAAAAACAATGTCCCCAGTTACAGTAACAGGTGTGTTTAGTATTTTTCACCCTTGCTGTTAGCTCAGCAGCAGTGTTTTTTGTGTGTTTATGTCTGTGTGCAGATAGGGACCGAGTTTCTGCGTGGCGTATCTGGAGGTGAGAGGAAGAGGTGCAGCATCGGGATGGAGCTCATCACCTCTCCCTCTCTGCTGTTTCTGGACGAACCGACCACCGGACTGGATTCTAACACTGCAAACTGTATCATCCACCTGCTGCAAAAGTACGACACAATTACTAATTCATCTCACACGGATGATACAAATGACAACTGAAGCATACAGTGCTGCTGAAGATGGCGGGGTCAAACAGTAGGCAACACAGTGTTCACTGTCAGCTTTAATTAACGTTGACTTTGGTTTGAGCAGCCACAAATCAGCAGCATCTTCACATCTACTGCTGTCTTTCTGTAACAATATGAAGCAAATGTCCTTATGTGTGTCCAGCCTGTCCAGAAGATGCAAGACTGTGATCTTCTCCATCCACCAGCCACGCTACTCCATCTTCAGAAAGTTTGACCATCTGACTCTGATGCATAAAGGGGAGGTGGTGTACACAGGAGCAGCAGACCACGCTCTGGAATACTTCACAAATCTTGGTATGTGTATATTCACTATGAAAGGTGTAGGACCGTGAATGTGTTATTATATAATATGATGAATCCTTACGTAGGACTGGAAAGATAATGGAGGTCGGAGGTCATGATGCTTGACAATCATCTACCTCAGTTTAGCTGCTGTTGTATATGTTAATATCCATACATGATATTCTGCTACCTTTATATAAAATGAAAAATGAAATACGTCTTCTAGTGTTCTTGTAAATTTTGAAATGCCATGTCAGGATATTGCTGACTTTTATAAGCGTATATAAGTAAAGTACAAGCCTTTATTGCAGTTTTGCTTGTTTTGTGGTTCTGATTCATTTGTATGTGTGTGTGTATGTGTGTGTGTGTGTGTCTGCGTGTGTGTGTGTGCGCGTGCGTGTGTGTGTGTTTGTACAGGCTACCAAATTGAGCCCCTCGACAACCCTGCTGATTTCTTTATGGATATCACAAATGGAGAAGCAAAATCAAAAGCAGGAACTCTTACTGCAGGTACAGTGACACAAAACACACACACAGTTCACACAGTCAACACCAGCAGAGGCTCTAAGAGTGGTTTTCTGTGATTTGTGGGTAAGAATACGATCGGGGTGTTATCACATTGGGCTAAAACTGGTTGGAAAGTTTTTATAGACATCTAGGTTACATTTAGTCATTATTTGAAGAGCATTTCAACAACTATATTTTAAATTGTAGCACATTCATTGCAGAACCTGCTACATGTTGAAATATAGATAATGAGTAACAGATGATTAAATTTTAGCTGAGGTGCCCATTTTTTTCTACTTGCAAATCACAAAACGCTGCATAACCAGAAAGAGTTAATGGCTGTTAGAAAAAGAGGATTTTATTACGGTGCCCTGATCTACAGCATGATGAGGCTGTGATATAATGTGATATAATGGTCTGTCTCTCTTTCCACGGTAGACTGGAAAGACTCATTGGCAACCAAGTACCGCCAGTCCCACCTATGCAAGAATGTGCTTGAGGAGTTAGATCATGTCAACCAGGTCATTGTTGAACAGGCTAAAGGTCAAGATGAGGCAGCCGGGTATGCTACCTCTTACCTCTATCAGGTCAGTCAACTCTACAATTCAGAAATAGATTAAAAAAAACTGCACAAAAAATGTTTTAATGTTTCGTGATGAACCGAAATTGAAGTGAGTTCATGATGTTATCGCAGAGGTTAATGGCTGTGGCAGACAGCTGTTAAGATAGTGTGCTTGGCTGCCTGCTGAATGAACCCTGCGTATCATGCCCATAAAAAACAATTTCTTTCTGTTGTGTGTCTGTGTGTGATTATGTGTGAGACAGATGCGAGTGGTGTGTGGCAGGACAGTGCTGAACACTCTGAGGAACCCTCAGACCTCTTATGCCCAGATGGCTCTCAACATCTTTTTTGGAATTCTGGTGGGACTCATTTATTACCAAATGCCCCACACAATGCCTGAGGCTTACCAGAACAGGTACAGTGTATGTAACCTGCAGCATAACAGCCAACCTAGTTCTAGCTCTACTTAACTGTACCCGCTATACTTTCACCTATGCCCACTTTTCCTATTGTGAATGTGTCACTTTTCTTCGAGGCCAAATTACAACAGAGCTACATAACGCATGAGAGCTGGTCCAGAGGCAAGAATGACAGAGAGGTCAAAAAAAAAGATTTACTTCAGTTTATTTACAAGAAGGTCAAGGATGCTAGTGCTAAGATGTGATGGTTGAATTCAAACTGCAGTAAATGAGATAAGAAGAAGAGATAAGATGCACGTCAAGGTGAGGACACAACTTTTATGGTGTCGTTATACTCTCACGTTTATGGGGACAAAACCCAGGTGAGGGTTACATCTCCTGCTCTATCAGTACAATCGATAATCAGATACCTATCTCTATCTCTCTGTGTCTCTTTCTACAACAGGGGTGGAGCGTTCTTCTTCCTCACCATCAACATGGTGTTTTCGAATCTCTCTGCTGTTGAACTCTTTATCAATGAAAGGGCGATCTTCATGTGAGTGAAAGATAAAACTTGTACGTGTGCGTGTTGAATGGCAGGACTACGAAGACGTTCGATGCTCAGATAGACTTATGTGGATCACTTTTTAATACTTTGTAAAGGATAAGGCTGGTGTTATTCTGCATTTTTTGTATTGTCAGCAAATCCTGTAAAAAGACCAAAACCAACAAAGCATCTCTCAAGTCTGCCTCAATAATACTTTCAGTACTTTGTTTCTGTGGCACTCAGCCTATGTCCATTTGTTCCTACAGAAGATATAAATATTTGGAAATACAGCATATTGTTGTTGTTTTTTTAATTATAAATATTTTACTGAAACAGCTGGGCAGTTTTTAGGAAACATTAGTAAAACAGGAGTAAACTGTGTATTTGGAGGGAACTATTTTCAGCTGTGGATTAATACACCTGTTGAGTTCTAGTGAGTATTTCCAGTGTATGTGGGACTGAGTCAAAATGCAGTGTCAATACTTTAAGACTCAGCGGCAGCTCACAAGGGTGATATGAATCTTTAGGTTGAAAACTGTAAATCCTTCACAATCCCATGCTTTTAACTCTGTCACAGTGTTTGTATTGATGTTTGTTGAGAGTCTTTGTTGTTGTCGGTTGCAGCCATGAGAACTCCAGTGGCTATTACCGCACTTCTGTCTACTTCCTGTCCAAGGTCTTTGCTGACCTCATCCCCAACCGCATGATCCCTATCGTGGTGTTTTCAGCCATCGCCTACTATATGATGGGTAAGTCTCATACATACAAGCACATACACACCTAGAACACACGCCATGTTGCATCATGCAGAGGAGGCCGTGATGCTGCCAGTCACCAACAGGTGCTGTTTTATTCATGCCCTTGAAATGACTGTTGTACAGTCCTTTAGGACTCATGCAGAGAAGTGCAGTTGACTTAGAGTGTGAAAGCAGAAGAGCTGATAAAGAAACAGCCCATAATTCATTCTGCACAGGCTTGGCTTCATCCCAAAGGGGGTTCAAGTTTTGAGAAATAAAATCTAGATGAGAGGGAGCCGCGTGATTCCCGTTTCGTCTGTCTTCCTAATTTATTCCTGACTCTACCGAGGTGAACCTGCTAAAAGCAACACTCTTTTATCAAAACGCTCATTCTTGTTTTATTCCTGTCTACATGTATCTGCCGCTCTTTCAGGGTTGAAGCCTGCCTTTTTGGCCTTCCTGTGTTTTGCCCTGACCATGTCTTTGGTCAGTCTGGCAGCAGTCAGTCTGGCCTTCCTCGTCTCAGCCAGTGCATCTTCGTTTGCCATGGCTAACATCCTCATTGCTGTACCCTTCGTCTTCATGATGGTGAGATGCCGAGACCCATGCACAAAGCATGCATGATTGAGATCATAACGTGTATTCTTGAACATAGAACATAGTAGAATTATTTTTCACAACTGTATTATACCCTGTCTTCCAACTTCATCCTCCCATTTTAGGTCTTTGGTGGTTATCTTGTCAATCTCAATGCCATGCTCAGCTGGCTGTCCTGGCTGAAATGGATCAGTATCTTCAGATATGGATTGAATGTAAGATATGGAACATAGGCTGAGCAAAATGGTGCGGTCAGTGGCTGAATTTAATCTTTATCTGTCGTGAGGAAGTTGTTCAGCCCAATCTCTTTGTCTCTCTCAGGCTGTATTCATCATCGAGATGACAGGACAGTCATTCTACAGCAACGGAACTGCGTGAGTGCTGAATGATGACATAACCACTTCTTTAAACACACTAACCCACTCACACACACACACAGATATGCTGAGCATCTCTTGTCTGTGTTGCAGTATCCCAGGGGAGCTGCTTCTGAAAGCACAGGACATCGACTACTCTGTGTGGGGCTTCTGGCAGAACCACGTGGCTCTGCTGGGAATGATATTGATCTGCATGTGCTTGGCCTATGTGCAGCTGCGACGAGTCAACCGCTGGAAATGATGCCCGTTCATCTGTTTATGCATCCATCAGCCATGCACTGTGTCTTTATCTTATTTATTTAACAGGCCTCAAATGAAACATGTACGATCGGGAAAAAGGATCATAATATGGGAACGCTTTTGTTCTATGTGTGTGCACCAGATGAAATAAGCTCTCTGTTGTGATTATTGAAATTTTTATTTAAGATCAAATTATTTGTTGAACATTACACATTGAATCTGTCTCTCTCACGCTCTCACACATAAACAAACACACGTGTTGTAACATTTGACTCCCAGGTGGATAAGCTAAGCACTAAGCACTAAGCACACTTGGTCTGTGCACGAGGGAATGTACAGCTACAGCCAAGCCAGCGTCTAAGTCCTTACAAAGCTCCTTACAGTGAGCAAGACAACAATGACAGTCAAGACATAGAACGATTCCCTTTTTATTAGCACCGTGCAGAACCAGTGACAGAACTATCATTATATTTTTAGTGTAATGCACCTTTTTTTGTTACAAGCTCTATGCAAGTTTTTACAAAAATGATATACTGATGAAATGAACACATCAACATAAATTATAGATGTAAACTCGCACATGCTGTAAAACTTGATTACAGGATTAGAAAAAGAGTCACACTTTCCACAATGAACCCTCAACACTCATTTTATTAACTTTAAGGTTGAAAAATCATCTTTTATTCCACTCTGCCAGCTCTTCATTGAAGCATTATGATGTTTACATTGAGTGAAATATTCAAACCCAAGTTTGCACCATGGAATTAAATGAAAACATTCTTCATGTCTTGTGCATCATTTTAGACATATTTCCACCCAAAGAGAGCATATCTGGAGAAATTTTGAGGCTCACTGAGCTTCAGTGATACAGTCAGGCAGTGAAGAGTTGTCTTTCCCAGTTTATCCACATTGCACACTCATAAAAAAGTAAACATACAGATCACCAAAAATGCCAGTGTGCTGGAGACCTCATTCATTGCACCTTGTTAGAAAATACAGAATAAATATGTTTCTCACAAAGTCACATCTCAGTGATTCATGCACCTGCAGTTCATTGTGACTTTGAAGTGGATTAACTAGAGTGTTCTGCAGATAACCCAGTGAGTTGTGATGCTCAAGTTTAAAACAAGCTTAAAAATGTGATCTATTTGCAAAATATGATCTGTACTTGACTTTTACTTCCCCCTTGACTTGGAGAAGAAGAGCGATCAAAACAGCAGGAACAGAACATTTCATGAGCTCAGTTTCATAAAAACTTTTTCACACTGTCTCAATGGATGAATATCTTAGCAGGACTGGGCCCGTTGACTTACTGATCCTAGAAGCAGACACAAAAAAAACACAGCACCAGTAACACAAGCGCAAATTCAAATAGCAGCTAGACGACGGAAGGAGAAACTGCAGTTCATTCTCAGGTTAGAGGGTGACACATCACTGAAGCTGTACTTCTTTAGAAAGTTTTCACATTGCTTGCACTCTTATTCAGGCTGTGTCCCACTGTCACTGGTGTGTTTTCCAACCCACGGAGCCACTCTGTACATTTCAGCACCACACGCTCATCCACACCGTAGTCCTCCTCTTCCTCATACTCCACATCATCATACTTATGTTGCTCGTTCAGAAGTGAGATTTTCACGATCGAGCTGATGTCTCCCAGTTCAGCGTCGCTGCTGTTTTTAGCAGTGGCTCTGCTGTTTGGAGTGCTGTGTCTCTGTGTTGCTGCTTGATGCCTTTTAGAGACCTTTTCCCTCATTCGCCTGGAATCTGACGCGCTTCCAGAAACACCACCTCCGCTTCCTGCGTTTCTGGATGCTGAATGTTGATGCCTCTCGCTGTTCCTGCGCTGCAGCAGCAGAACAGCCTCAGGTGTGAGAGTTAGTGTGAAACGGGCCTCCTCCTGATGCCTGGCCCTCGTCTTCACCTCTGCTTCATTCCTTGCAGAGCTCTGGCTCGTGGGTTTGTGCTGCTCGGTCTTAGACAGAGACTCGCCAGAGCTGGAGGCAGGAAAGCTGTCTGTTTGTGATGAAGGCAACAATCTGTCCCTTCTCTTTGCATGCAGCTCTGCACCTGACACACTTTTAGCAGTTGGCAGATGACTCCTTGGTTGGCTTTTCTTCCCCAATTGCTTGAGGTTTGAAGTTAGTCGCTCCTTCACTGAGCTGCCTTTGTCATCTCTTTGGACCGTTGTCTTGGCCACAGAAGTTTTAGATGAAGCGTTGTTGACAGGTCTCTCCTTCCCGGTCAGTCCTGACACAGAGCGTGCAATCGACACAGGTGGGATGAATGGCATTTTGGCAACACACAGGATCAAATATGAAAGAAGCTCAGTTGTGCTTTTGAAGTGCGGGAAGAAAAAAGAAGAGTGCACTAAGGAGGAAACCGATTTACTGAGAAGATACCCTGGCGCATCCTCGGCCATGCAGGGGTCAGCAGTGAGGTGCTGCTGGGATCCACCAGTGCTCATCCACCCTGGACGGACAGACATCCTGTCAACGTCTTATACCTTAGCAGCAGGAGGGCGTGGCATGGCACGCCTCAAAAGGCGTGTGACCTCAGTGGAGTGGAATGAAGGGTTTTGCTGCAACTCAAACGCTCATTACTCTGAGGCTCAAAGATCTAAAATAGACCCACACCTTTAATCCTCTGGTGTCATCAGTGAAGGCACGTTTACTACACACAGTGCACATGCAGGCTTAATCCACACGGCTGCTTTAATGACTGCAGAGAAAATAAGGTTGGAATCAGCATCCATGGCAAAATGTAGATTCTTTGGAAGCTCAGTCTAACTTAATGTGAAACTTTGAATAAAGTAGTTTGACAAATTAATGAATAACTCAAGGTTACATTTACTATCGTTTGTCACGACATTCAACTGCATCTCATGGTCTTTATTTACAGAGAAGATGAAAGTTGTGTCTTTTCTGTCAAATGATAATTTAGTTTGCATTATTTGTATCGAGAAAAATATACAAAAAAGACTCATGTCCAAGCTTAGCATTTGTTCCTGTTTTATAAGACAGAAAACATGAAATAAAGATTGCCACAGAAAATATTTATTTGATATAAAAAAAAAAACATGATTAAAATTGAGTTAAAATCCTCATGGTAGGAACATGTTTTTTGTACATTTTATACATTCAAACATACATCTATATATTATTATTAAGTTATCCTGACCAAATGCAACAGTCAGTCTGAATGTTTGTTACGGTGAAAAAAAACACATTAACCGGTTGGTAGTTAAGCACATGTGTGTTCATTCGCAACATGTCTTCCTGTGTATGTGGAGGACCCGTTGACAGCGAGGACAAGTGTGATAGGCATCCTTGAAATGGTTCACAAATAATGGAATCAGGCAGCATCCAAGCAGCAGCCTGCAAGACAGAAATGATACAGCAGTCTTTGCCTTTTGAATGTGTGCATCTGTGTGACTGATAATGCATTTAAGCAGATTTAGCTGTTTGAATGAGTCTCTCCTCACCCGCATAACACAAACACAAGACACATGAGCCACGCGTGAGTCCCGACTCGGTAGGTGACCTGCGTGGTGACCCGAGTCTGACAAGATGGGCATGTTGTCAGAGCTGGAGAGCGATACAGCTCTGTTTCATAGCTCACAAACTTCAGCCGGGGAGTACATGGAGGGAGGGCAGACACTAGAGAGAAGACACAGATGGATGAAAAGGAAAGATTTTCAAAAATGTAACATCACAATGTCCTCATACTATCAACAAACTAACACTCAAAGTCCTTAGCATTACCTGATCAGTACTGTTTGAGAGGCTGGACTTGCAAAGTATTATTTATTACACAAAAATGTGTAAATTCTATATTTACCTATAATTGTGCAAAAGATAAAGTGTGTTCAAAATCTTTCTGAATTTCTGTAATTTTTTAGATTTTTGCTTGTTATCCCACTCCATGTAAAGACCAAATGTAGCAGTATGAAGAACACTCATGGCTAACACATTTTTAAATAGTTTTTGGACAATAAAACACAGTTAATGGACAGACAACTCTACAACCAACACCTCCCAACTTAAAATGACTTACTAAGAATCTACACTTGTGTAGATTGAGTATAAAAAGGAGAGGACATCCCTAAGTTTTGAACAAAGAAAATCTGATGTGTTCAAAATGGAGGCAGACAGTGAATGAGCATGTACCTGGCAGAGGTGATGGAGCTAGGGTGGAGCAGCCAACTCCAGGAGAAAAGGAGAAGGAAGGAGGTGGTGGTGCAGGGCTGAAAGGTGAGTGAATATGGTAGATCCTAACATCTTGCCCTGTTTGACTCTCATCTGGAGAAACAAATACACACAAGTTTCTTTTAACTGTTTAAACTGGCCCTGTATAAAAGAGCAGGTTTGAATGGTATTTTACCTGGTAAGAAGTATGCTGGAGGTGTAGGAAACGGCTCCTCCGCTTTTGACTCCATTTAACAATTTGGTGATGTGCCACAGAAAAAACAAGAGTGAGAATCTGAATGTGTTTTGATGTTTGCAGCCAGCAGCAGTTCACCTGTAGGTTTACCAGGTGTGGTGGAGAGGTACTAATTGAAACCTCTTCTGATTGGTTTAAGAACATATTACCCACAAGTCAGTGGCAGGATGATCTCTAAAATGAGGCAGAAGTGATTTGGAGGTCATTTTTAAAAAGCTGCACTACATTCCTTACATTTACTGCAGACATAATAATTGCTGCCATGGCATCTCAATTTCATTGACTTTCTTACAACCTCCTTTCTGAAAAAAAATCTGTGCCTCTTCCTGTATGATTGTTAGAGGCTGACTTTTACCACTGCTATTGTACATACAAAAACAGACCTCATTGAAATTATAGAATTTTTGAGTTGAGTTCTGTGGTAGATGATGAAAGCTTAAAGTCATCTATTGTATTTCTCAGTGGCATCAAGCAGATGAAACTTGCAGCATATACAGGTTAATAACATAGACAGATTCACCTTCTTGGGCCCTGTTAACCCCCTCACCCTATGTGCTTTGTATACTCATGATAAAATGTTACATAAATACGGGTTTTCAGTGTTATTAGTTTGGACATATGCACCGTGTAAGCACATATTAATATATTAACACAAGATTCTGACACAAGAATACTGACCAAAAGACTCAAGAGGATTTGGCCTAATAAAGCAGGTTCAATCT
>JAPZEA010000020.1:6772312-6786908 GCA_029783685.1 Heniochus monoceros | reverse complement strand
ACCCTCTACAACAGACCACAGTGGCCAGCGCTCATTACCTCAGCACCTTGGCATGCTACCAGAGCCTTTGCTGATATCTCAGACCAATTACTCTAGATTTACTACTCAGCGACCTCCTCTAAATAACGGCCAACTGACTGACCCACATACGCCTCGTATCCACTGCTTTGTATGGAGCTTTGAACGGGCTCGGCTCAAACTGATGTTACGCTTAATTAGTAGAATTTTTTATTGAGCATGCAGGCTGCTCGGGCCAACAGGTTTTCACAGCCAAACTCGTAGTCCACATGGCTGGCTGTCGGCCCGCCGATTGTATTTTTTGTAAATTCCGTTAAAGAAAGTTTGTCTCATAGCAGCAAGGAGACTGTTCATGTTGGCTCGCAGAATGAAGGATTGGAAAACTGTGTGTAAGTTGGCTTCGGGCCCTCAGTGCATGCACGTAGTCCTGTGTGGCAGGCTTGGTTTGTGTCAGGACAGGAGAGCCGTGTGGGAAGGAGCAGGTCCAGATGCAGATATCAGCATATCTGCTGTATCATCAGTCAAACTCAGCATCATGGAGGGCTCATGAAAGACGCATAAGACCCCACGACCTGTCAGTGTTGGTGCTGATACATCTCAATGACAGTGACTCACAGGCACATAGAGAGCTGCAGTAACAAAGATCTGACAGTATGAAGATACTTATCTATCAAAAGCAACTGGGAGGCAGAGACCTCTCACCCACAGCGCCTTGATCGCTGGGTTTTGAATAAGTCATAATTCTGAGTGTCTCATTTGCCGTGAAGTGTAAAATACTCCTCCCTCAGCACTCGCAAAAACACACAGAAATTGTTGACCCTGCCAAGGAAGTGCTGCTCAAGCACTTTCCCAGAAGCCTGTTCACCAACCAGCAAACAAGCGGAAAGTATTCATCAGTTTCAGGATGTCGTGACCTTTCTGCACTTCAGCACACACAACTCAAACCTGCATACAGATACACAGTGTATACATACATGTAAATTTATTTATTAAACATTTCTAAGACATATTAGATGTTTACATTATGAGTCAAAGTTTGCACGGTACTGATAATCCTTGTCCTTGCAAGCAGGTAAGCCTGTAAGCCCTCTCATTCTGCAAAGTCAACATCATTGTCAGAAAAGGGCAAGAAACACCTCCTCAAGATACTCTGCTCTTTACCCCACAAGATGAAACGTTCTCATCCCCCTCTGAGTGCAGTCCTTAGTGAGACTACAGAGAGCCGCGATGAGGAATGAGCGAAGAGATTTCCAGTAAGAAGCGGGGGAGATCACACAAGGTGCCTGCTGACTGCCTCGACAAGGTATGTTTAGGCTCCGTCCCTGTGATTTAAAGAGGCAGAGCTGCTAATTTGAGGGCATTGTAGTATTAACAGACAGCACTGTGCCCGGCATGGATGGACTATAATGAGCTTCAAACTCCACAGATAAACTAAAACTGCAGCTTGGGTGGCTGAAAAGAAAAAAGTCAAACAAAAATGCACACACACACATACATATGGATATATATATACTTTTTATATATAAACATGCTGTTTGCACACTTGAAACACACACATTTACATACATAGATGTATTCAGTATGCGCACACTGAGAATCACACATTTCTGTATTGTAATGGTTGCTATAGAAAGTGCTTAAACACAGTCTGTGTGGGGAGTCATGCTGAGTGACTGCTGTTATGTGAAACAATTGTAATTGCTGCAGAATGGAAACTGTGATAACAATAAAGAGAGTCATGGTTCTTGAGGATGCCTGGAATAAACTCAAGGACTATAATAGAATGGGGCACACCCCAAACCATTCTCAAACACATGAATACGCTTCAAATACGGGATTATACTGATTTCCTTACGGCTGCGATTCCCTGGAGGTAGAATCACAAATACAAACATGCTTCTTCAGACGGTCCTTTGATGCTTTTCGGCAGAAACCTGTGTGAGGGTTGACGGTTTAGATTGAAAGAAGATAGGTGGACAGATCATCTTCACAATGCATGACTGTGCCTCAGACGCTGATGCTTCCTGTTTGCTTCCTGTTTACTTCTGCCGTTTCCGTTTTTTGGCTGATAGTGAATGGTCACGTTGTTGTAGCGTCTTTATCCTGCTGCTGTAACTTCACTCAGCTCAGTTGTAGCTGAAACACACTCCCTCAGTTTATCTTCAAGCTGGGTAATTATATGTAGACTGTGTATTTTGGCTGAGGGTTCGTGTAATCTCTAATTAGGATGCAAAACTGTAGAATGAGAATAAAGCAAATTTTAGGTGGTGCCACTGAAAAGATATATACGTGATAAATACACGAACGTTACAGATAGGCATCGCTGTTGAACCTGAGACAAAGCAAACCGGTGCACAAACTAGAAGCAAGCATAATCCTTCATGCTGATCGTCACAGCAGAAACACAACCTAAACCCAACCATGGCACAACAGCCGTCACAACACATCCAGAACTCAACCATAAATGTACAGGCTCAATCAGCTCACCTCAATTCAATGTCTATAATTATCATCATCATCATTACTATTATTATTATTATTCACATAGAACCATCTGTCTCTCAAATATATCTTTGTTTTCAAAGAGCATAAAAATACAAGTGGACTCTTCATTGGGATGAATACTAGTGGTTGATCCACTGTTTGGCCTACATGGGGAACCACTGAAAACTGGGAAGCTGTGGAGGAGCAGAGCCAATTTATTACAGCTTAGACGGGGGCTTATATGGGCTCGTACAAGGCGTCTCAATGGTTACAGGAGGACTGCAGACAGGGCAACTGATTTTCGGGATCATATAGGACTCACAACTCAACCTATAAGCTACTGTTGACATCATACACACACAGGGAGCGAGGGTTTGTAAGGAATCAGAAAAAAAACCCTTTAAAGTTTGTGGTGGAAATCAAGAAAAAAGTGACAAAAAATATACTGAATATATGAAAGAACACTACCAAGGCACAGAGAGATGCAGAGTTAACAAAACGGACACAGAGGGAGATAAAAGAGGGGGAGACAAGACGGGCAGATTAGAGGCAGTTTCACTAACCAACACTAGAGGGAGCTCTAACAGCTCAAATACCCAGGTACTGTATATTATAAACTCTATGTATGTATACTGGATGTACTATATAAAGCATTGAAATATAGGATTATCTTTTAAAAACACTGTTCACTGCAGCAGGACAAAGGGTTACACCGCATGAGTGTGCTTGTATATATGTGTCTTTGCATGTAAATGTGTGTATGTATATGTGTTTTTTCATTTCCAAGCAAACCTCCATAGATGGAGCTAAATACCAACAAAGCAGAACACCAGCGATTACAACCAATGTAATGTGTGTGTGTGTGTATGTGTGTGTGTTTGTGTCTCAAAATTCATGGACACACATCTATATCGTCGTTCTGATCATTAGAATAACTACTGTACGAGTGGGAGGACATTGACATGAGCATCAGCAGGGACTACACACACTCATAACGACAACAACGGCAACAATAACAACAACAGCAACAACAACAACATGAAGAGAGACAACACACAGGTCAGGAAGTCCGGCTAACCACAATCCTCCACTCATACAGAAGAGAAATAGAGGCTACGATTCATCTGGAAAAATGCATCCTTTTGACATCGCAGGAGTGAGACAGACTCAGAAAGTGGCCTGTCTTTCCATGTGCTTTGAAAAATTCTCTCCGGTATCTCATCTGTATGCGTCTTGTCTATCTATCTAGCTATCTATCTGCCTGTCTGTCAGTCAGTTTATGTGCTTATTTTTGCAAGCAATATGCTTATCTGCCTGTCTCCCTGTCTGACTGAGTTAGGATCTCTGCCAGAGTCTGTAGAGATAAAAGGATGAGGAAAATGATTGTGCTTCTCGATGCACGCAGCCGTCTGAGGCTGGGCGGTCGGCGACTCGCTGGGCTGCAGAGGTCAGAGGTTGTGTGGGAGCGGCCTCCTCGCATCGGGAGGCGTGCTAGAGCTACCGCACCAGACGAAGAGGACTCCCTCCTCAGTACACTGTACAAGGCTACATGAGAAGCGGTCACGCAGGAGGGACACGCGCCCAAACACACACGCACACACACTCTCAGAGCGCCAGCATCGAGCCTTGGGAGAGTTTTCTTGATACACCTACACATGATGTGGGAGAGGGGAAAGGGCTTGTTGGAACGGAGACGTCGGCGGGAGATCAGTCCAGCATTGCATCCAGTTGGTCTGCCAAGTCGTCAAACATGCTGCCGATGTCATCCAAGATGGAGACTGTTGTCTTTTTGCTGGAGAGAGAGCTGGGAGTCGGACAGCAAAAAAGGAGGAATTTAGCTGATAATAAGGCACAGGCACAGTAGTAGATTAGAGATGTGAAGCGGAGAGTGTGAACTGGTTTTACAAGTCTCAGTAACTTAACAATACTTGTTAAGTTAACAACTTATCAATACCTGACCAACTCCTGAGGAAGATATCTGTCTCCTTAGCTGCTGGCTAGTGAACACAGTGGAACTGGGTTTTTAGAACTTTGTTGCTGAAAACAGCTGCCTGCTGCAAGAACCACGGTGACAATGAACCAAAATAGAAAAGTGAGAATGAGCTGAAACTCGCTCTAAATCTCTGGAAAGCTGACTGGAGCTGCAGATTCAGGTGACAATCCCATTGATATAATAACAATTCTCTCTATGATACATTTTTAATATAAAAACAAGTTTTCATCAAATCAAACCCCATTTTTGATGCTATTTATAGGCTGTATTCTCTACAGATATTTTTTTATAGGTAGTGGCACAGTCCACCAACTCTATGCTGGATTCAGATTGCCTACATAAGAACCAGGGATTCACAACATGCAGTTTAATCTGATTTCTAACAGCCTCGCCACTTATTGTTCACTCTCCTTACACCATGTCAGAGCTGTGTTAAGTCACTGCTAATGCAAAAGTCCCACTTCTGCATGTATTTGTTTTGTTGTGCTGTAAACAGATACACCAGTTGCTATTCTCTTGTATTCCTGAGAGTAGCTGCTCAGAGTGTTTGCTGTGGTATTAAAAATGCACTAGCTCTTGCCACGGTAACCAAGGCTTTCACCCAATCAACCAGGGCAGAAACCTTAAGGACTTCAGATTCATGTCATGGCAATCGCTTATAAATACTCCAACCTTGTTTCCGTCTGTTTGTTTTGACGTGGGACTCTAAATACTACAGCACACAGCAGCCTTAGCAACCCTTACTGTGGGACAGATGCCAGCAGCAGCAGCAGCAGCATCAGAGCTGCAGAAAATTTAGATCAGTTTATTGTCGCAAATGGGGACAAAACACTGCACACTGCGCCACTGACCCAGAATCTGAAAATGAATGAAAGTGATTTAGAACGTTCAATGTTTTATCAGGTTTCTACAAAGTGTAAACTTTGGCTGGCTTCCCTGGGATTCGTAACTGACTTCATTCTTTGAAGGAACAGTTTGACGTTTTAGAGGATATGCTTATTCGCTTTCTATCTGAGGGTGAGATGAGAAAAGTGTTGCCAGTTGGAGAGCACAGGTGTTGGCAGAGGACTCTTGCTGCAGTCACTGAGCCCAGCCCAACCACAAATTCCTGTTTTACATTTCTGTTTTGGAGGATTCAAAGGTTTTATTGTGCATTGTGTTAACACAGGGGGGCATGCTCATTATGGCCGTGCTAACAGACTGTGAAAGATCAGATTTAGAAAAAAAGAAATGTAAATGATAGAAATTCTAAGACACAAAAATCTAAATACAAGTAAAAACGTGAACCGTCCGATAAAAATTTCACACACACGAGTGCAAATATACAATTGTGCAGGGCAATGTACAGATTCAAGATGCAGTGTGTTCAGTAGAGCTTTACAGGTGTTGGTAGTTGCATTTTTTAACTGTGGAGGCAGCCAGGCTAGCTGTTTCCCCCCACTTCCAGTCACTATGCTGAGCTAGGCTAACCACATCCTGACTCCAGCTCTGTGCTTAATGCACAGACATGAGAGTGGTATCGATTTTCTCATCTTCCTTTCAGAAAGAAAGTGAATCAGCATAAATATTCTATAACAATTAATGTACGCAGCAGAGTCATACATCCATCAAAGCCTTGGGACTCTTACTCTGAAACAAGTCCTCTCACTATGCAGCTCAAAAGCTAATTTCTGCTCTGCTCCTCATCATCAGCTTGGATGCCAACATGTGGTCCAGAGAGACTGCGGTTGGATATAAATGGTGCATTCTGTGGTAACATCTGAAGATTCATTTCATAAATACTCACTCATTTTGTGCATCCTCCTCTTTGATTTTATGTTCTACAGCCTGCACAGCTGCAGCCAAGGAGGCGCTTGTCTCCTCCAACCGATGCTGCACCTCCACTTCCTCTACTCGACCCTCCACCCCTCTCAGACTCTCTTCCTCTCCTCTCTTCCTCTCCTCCTCCTGCTCCTGCTCTTTGTGCCTCTTGCGCTCCCTCTCTCTCCTCCTCTCCTCTTCCTCTCTCCTCCTTTCCTCTTCCTCCTCCGCCTCCCGTCCTCCCAGGAGGTCGATGGAGAGGCCGGCGATGGAGGAGCGGGGAGGTTTGACAGGGTGTGGCGAGGGTGTGGAGGGACTCTGGGCCGGAGAGGGGGAGGCAAGAGGGAGTCCCGGAGAGAGGGAGGGAGCAGAAGGGGTGTCGGGAGCTGGTAGCGGGGCGGAGGCGGAGAGCGGAGAGGAGGGTTTGGGGGCCGGGGTGGGGCTGGCTGCAGCGGGGCTGGTGGCAGCAGGACTCGGGCTCATGGTAGCTGAAGCTACTATTGCTTTGCCTGGTTTAGGTGCTGTTGGAGGCCCACGGGGTTTCGGGGATACAGGAGGAGGGACGCGCTTCGGTTCTGGTCAGAGGGAGTCAAAGAGAATCATGTCAGTTTTCTTACAAATGGTCAAAGTAGTTACTGACACATGCACAAGACCTGTAGTGGACTGATGCTGGATACAAGCATTTATTTGCCTAATGAAGACCAGTTTTGGTCGAAACATCACAAATAAACAAAATCTTTAAGAGAGCTCTTCAATTCCCTTAAATTTTAATTACAACTCGCTCAGATAATAACATCTACAACTGATTATATTAAATTATCACATTCTTTTCATGATATCCTCACTGTTAAGTTAATGCTAATGACCACCTGTTAAAAATTACAACTTTGTTTTCTTGATCTGTAACTTTTTCCTAGTGATGCTGGCACTATATAGGATTTTAATATATGAGGAAGAAGAACAGCTAATATATGTACCAATAAATAACTCCCTTGTCTTTGGGGTCAAATTTAAAGTGAATGTCTTGTTGTAAATATAATCCAGGTATAATGAATAGCATACAACTACAACCTAATAATGCAGTGTCTCCGCATCTTCAAAGCTTTCTGGCACTGTAATAAATAACTGAAATTTGTGTCAAAGTTTGACAGGGTGATTGCACGGGTCTTGAAATAAAAAAACACTTCATTTGGCTGATTATTGTTTTGCTGAAGCTGTATTTAACAATGCATATTACATTTTCATATATTCTAAGTAAATGTCCGAGGCAACACGAATATTTTGTAATAAATATAAAGAAGGTAGAATAGATAAAAGCCACATTATACTAGGCCTAATCCTTACTAAATGCATGTTTATTTTAATTAACTATAATATGTGTTCCAGACTAAACACCAGATCTTCAGGTTTGTGTGCATGTGTGTCTCACCAGGACTCTGTGCTGTCTCAGCACCATCAGGGCCCGGTATGGGGACCCTGCGAGTCGGGGTTGGGGGGTCAGCTTGTGCCTTCCTCAGGGTGACTGTGGATGGTTTGGGTGAAACCGGTGGCTTCAGAGACTTCCTAGCCTCCATCCACTCACAGCTCTCTCTGCTGGTCTCCGTCCTATCAGAGACCTCGGACACCGGCCTCCGCCTCAGGACCACGCCGCCGTTCTGCTGCGGCTCACCTCCGTTTTTCCGGCTACTGTCCGTTTGGCTGCTGGGAGAGTCTAATTGGTTATTGCTTTGAGTGACACTTTGCGTGTGCTCGGACGTGCGTGGTCTCCTGCGTATGGTGTCAGTGCCAGTTGTCATGGTAACGACACTGGTAGCCACGGATGCGGGTGCTTCAGAGTCTGTTGCCAGAGGACGCGGCTTCCTCCGGAGCGTCGCCGTCCCGTCTGAGATCTCAGATGCTGAGGAGACCACGATGGAGCGGGGCCGGGGCTCAGGACGTTGCTGGGCTGGTTGGCGAGGTAACAGGTCAAGCTGATCACCAGGGAGGCCTTCTGGTCCACTGATGGTCCTGCGTCGACTTAAGACATCATCATCCTCCGAGCCAAGGCCTCCTGCGCCTGCCTGGCGACGGAGTGTAGGCGGACTCACCTGGAGATCATGATTGTTACACACGTGTGTTGCTAATAAACATTCAAAAATGTGATTCTCACAGCCAACACAAAGACACACCCACCTGTAAGTAGTTGGTGCTGCCTCCCAGATTCCTTGGCAGGGTTTTGGCTCCACCCACGATGGATGTTTCCAGCATAGCGGCGAGGCTGCGAACACTCCCAGAAGCCCCCTCTGATCTCTCCAGGCCTGCTGAGTCCTGAGATCTTAAAGCTGATCCCAGGCTGCCGCAGTCACTGGCCCGCCGCTCTCGATAGGTTGGCAGCCCTAGTAGCCCCTCCCCCTGTGCCTCTCCCTCCCCGTCACCCCCGGTAATGGAAGAACAGGAGCGTTTAGGTGGTGTCGGGGGCCGACCTTTGCGACGGGGACGGAGGGTGACAGACGATTGGCTGCGGTTAACAGTGACATCATTAGGGGCAGTATGTGCGGAGCTGCTGCGGCACACAGTGGCGTATCTAGAGTCTGATTCTGAGCCAATTAGACTGTGAGTTCTCCGTCGCTCTTCCTCCTCACAGGGCAGGCGGAGCAGCGGCACTGACGACACCTGGGTGGAGGGGCGCGGCCGAGCCCTGGGGGAGGCCTGCTGGGTGCGGGCATGTGGGGGGGTTTGTGGTGGGGTTTGTGTCGGTGTGTGGGGAGGGGTCTGTGAATGTGTGAGACCTGGGCGAGGTTTGGCCAGCGGGCTGGGGGCACCGTCCCTCTGCTTCCTCACCTCCCTCCGGGGCTCTGAGCCAGAGCTGCCACCTGGGCTGGATGGAGGTGTGGAGGGACTCTGAGGAGGCTCAGAGCTACTCTCTCCTCTCTGTAGCTCCTTCAGTCTCCTCACTCCCAACATCAACTTCTTCTGGTGGCCTGAGGGGAGTCAGGGGTGTGGATGAAAACTTGTCAGGTCGAAAGACAGCGAAAACATATTTAGACACCAAAGCTAGAAGAGAGTGTTGAAATGGACACATATATTTTCTGGAAAACTGCAAATCTTTAATGGAGACCTCATCCTGCACTAGGAGGGATGATCTTTACAGCTAACCAAGAGATGCTAGTAGGCCGTGAGGACAGTATAATTTGTCAAAATACTGAATAATAATTGTTATGACTGGCTCTATTTCTCTGCTTGCTTTGTTATTATGTAGTTTTATTTCCCATCTTAATAATGTAGCTATCTCTTACCGAGCTTAGTGATGCCAATCTCTTGCAGATCCTCAAGGCTGATGTCAGAGATGAAGTCAATGTTTTCGTACCCGTTCTGCACCAGGACCTGGTAGTACTGACTAAGACCCAGGTGAGACAGCCAGTCTGCCAGATTGGCCTGAAACACACACGGGAACACACAAACACGGGCACGATGTATAAAAGCTCGTGCACAGATTACAAGATGTAGAGTCGAATTCTGCTGCATTCTGCTGCATGTGCGGATGCTTGTGTGCGTGCAGCCACCAAAACTCAACATATTCCCTTTTTCTACTTTGTGTAGTACACGTGAAGGCCTTACAGGCTTGTGGTCTGGCAGCCAGTCTGTGGAAGGCAGCTTGCTGATCTCTGACGTTAACTTCTTTCGATGTCCAGGCTTCATGACCCCAATTGCCGTCAGGTCCTTCAACACAAAGCACACTTAGTCACATCAGGAATTCAGCACAGCTACGGTAGGTGTGTGTTTTTTTCTTTTAAATGTAAACAATTTTATGCACACGTTTGACATTTGTACATGAGCTGCGTGTGATATGCCTTCAGGAATATTTTGCTTTGGATAATCTCTGATGAGTGTCCCCTGCCCTTAGGGGGTTTACGTCATACCACTGTGTCCGCTTCAATACACACACACACACAAACACACACACACACACACACACACAGTGGCACTGAAAACACACTCAAGGACAAACACAGAGTAGCGTTTACAGCACAGACTGGAACACACGGCCATGTGTGAACGCAGGTATGTAAATGAAGCAGACAGAGTATGAGAAGTGACTGGCTGAGGCTCAGGACTCACACCGGGGGGTCAGGTGACAGAGACAGGAGGGTCATGATGACATCATCCAGGTCAGTGGGGAGCTGATTTGAGAGCTGTGCTGGGCGGAGCCTTGACAGACAAGGGGCGGGGCGTGAGGGGGTCAGGGGTCATGACCTTACCTCAGGGGTCATGCGGCTAATGGTGTCTAGATCATATCCAGCGGTGAGGAAGTGGGTGGTGTAGAACTGCAGCTGAAACTCACCCAGCCACGCCACTACTGCCTGCTTCTAGAACACAGAACACAGAACACTACTGCCTGCTTCTAGAAGAGTCCACAGGCCTCTTCTAGAGCACAGAACACAGACCTGTTCTAGAACACAGCATAGCAGCCTGATCTAGAACATGGGAGAGAAGACTGTTCTAGAAAGCAGCACAGAACCTTCCATTGTGATCTCAAAATGTAACCCTGCTATACAACAAAAGCGTTTACCAGCAAGGAGTGGAAACCTGTTCTGAGACACAGAATAGAGTGCTTGTCAGGTTGCCTTTAGCTTACAAAACAATAACCCTGCAATATTTGCATAACGCCAGCACAAAGTCAAGGAATAAAACTGCATTAATTAACGCTCAAACACTGTTTCTGATACACTCCTACTAAAATACGCAGTAAGAGCACTTCAGGAGTTTTCAGGAATAATGCATGGATTTCGCTGAATACACATTACTCCCAAATAAAACTGCTTGTAATTCATAAGGTTTCATATAAATAAGACACGCACCAGGGAGCAAAGTAAGAGCTAAGTGAAAATAAAGCATCCCCGCTCACCCCTAGTGGTAATTAGCCATGCAGATTTATTTGAATAAGTTTTGAGATCCCTGCTGCTGAGACCACCACCCTGATACAGCGGAGGTAAATGGAAGCTCATTCATGACATTGAAACACCTCAAGAGCGACGTGTTTTTTCCAGAAATAGGAACAGCTACATCAAATGACATGTATTTGGCTGATTTCACAGACCGTGCTGTCAACAGTTTTCTTTAAGTTAACTATTTTCTCCTGAAGGTAAAAATAGAGAAAAGCTGTTCAGAGCGATGGCTGTGGATTATAAACTGAAAGTAAAGGTCTCTGTTTCTTGGTGGAGTTTGCCAGTTTTATCCCCACAATCAAATTTCCTTTCACCTGTATTGTGTATGTAGTGAGGGTAGGAGTCTCAGTGGTGGAGATCCCAAAAATGCAGATGATACTGAACCTACCAGTATGGCTGGATGCCACCAGCTGGCACCACTAGTGGCCTATATAACATAGCAGTGCCTGGGTCTTACTATGATTGTTGATCTGATCAAATAAAAGAGGAAAGCTTCTTTTCTACTCCCTAGACACCACAAGATACCACAGAGGGTATGTGGGAAACAATTTGGGTTGACTGACTCTTATATTTTTAAACCAATGGCATCCATGCTATGTCTATATTGTGAATGAATTTATTGTCAAAGAACATTAAGTGAGATCAACCAATGAGGACACACTAAGAACACACACTGCTGTCACCTGGCAACCAGTAATCACTTGATTCTAGATCACACAGAGAATTTAACCCTCAGCCTCAGAACACGGAGCGCTGCTGGCAGGTTCTAGAGCAGAGTGGCAGCATGTGGGTGCCTGGTGTCTCAGCGTGGTGTGAGGACGGTGTGTGTGTGTGTTGGGGGGGTGGGAGACAGAAGGCAGGACAGCGACTGACTCCTCGATGTGTCTGTCGCTCTGCCTGTCTCCATGGTGACACACTCGCATGCCCATCCGCAGGGTGTCGTCTGTTCAGGTGCAACACAGCCACCCTGGCAAGTACCTCGCAGTGCCCACTGAACCCACCCGTATAGATGTCTTTCTCTCAAACCAAAGCGCTGGTTGAGAAGAAATGGGAGCAGTAGGAAGAGGAGACCCCCAGAGTGAACCAATCTGCCATCCAAAAACTCACTTTCCCATCATCCTCTTCTGCCTTCCGCTCAAATGACCGCTGTTCATGAACTGTGCAACTGGAGGAGCCTTGACATGGAGGAGAAAAGGGGAGACAAGGGGAAAAAAAGAAGGAAAAGGGATTAAATATATTACTTTTAGCAGTAAAGGACCTTTGTTTTTATTAATAACAGCCCTTACACATCCATAATGTATTTCTATCAGCAAACCTTCTGTTTTAATTTGCATAAATGCACTTTAAGTCTAAAAAATCCTCAATAGCCCTGAGCCCTCAGTAAGATCCAGCCAATGATGTCACATGACCTCTGCCAAGAAAGTAATGCTTTTAGTTCGGTTTGTTTATCTGGTTGCCAGCAGGATTACAGAAACACTACTTGCTCGATTTTCACGAAACTTGGTGGAACGGTGTAGCAAGGGTCACGGAAGAACCTGTTAAATTTTGGGAATGGTCCGAATCAGATGATGGAATACTCAAATTATTTTTCACTTTTGTTAGCATTGCGAGGTAGGGCAGAATAAATGCCGTACATCTTAAAATCCAGTGGATGGTAGTTATGTTCAACAGTGACAAAACATAACTAAATGTAGAACTGCGACGGCTCCATACAGTCTGTAGCAGTTATGGAGCACTCTGGAACAGTGGAAACTGGTACAGTTGTAACATCACCACAATTGTAACAACACTTTTTTTCTCAAACTAAGGGGTTGCTATGGAAATGGAATTTCTGTTTTTCACAAATGTATATTAAATGTGTGAAATATTAGCAGATAATGAAATGCACAGCTGAGATGTTGAGGCTTCAGCTTGGAACAACCACATTTTGACATAATTCTAACAGTTTTGAGAATATATCTAACAGAATATATAGAATATATAACAGAACAGTGGACTACTGGCCGTGGTGGAGGTCTGTGCTCTCAGAGTGCCCTTCTTGTTATAAAATGCTTGTCTAGATGGTGCTTTAGTTTTTGGGTCCAGGAGATTCTTAATAGTTTATTTGTAACTGATGATTACAAAGGAACATGTAATTATTTACTTATATCATCATAACTAATTCATAGAAAATGGAAGATGTTTGGTGTTTTCAGTAAATTATGGGTTATTTCTGCTCAAGTATTTAAGAAATGAACAACCTCTTACGAACTGTCTGTTCTAGTAAATTATTAAGAGATGAAGGGACCCTGAAATGAAAATGGTGCCTTGTTCTGTAATTCTTTGTTTCTTAAAACACTGCAAAGCCAGGAAATGGTGTTATCTTGTGATCAAGTCTTTGAAAGTGAGAAGCAGTGGAATAATGTAATGGAGTCAGGCTTCTATTGCCTGTGTGGTCCTTCATAATAATCTTGGTAATAGCTTCCATGCTTGGCTGGCTTTGTGGTGTTGTTTTAGCACTACACTTCCCACACATCACTTAAACCAGTGGAAGGACAGCAGATTAAAATATGCTAATTTCTATGCTTTTTCAAAGTGACATGAGTAATCAACTATGCCTACAAGCACATTGGCCAAATTTGAAAGGGATGCCTGAGACACCATATAAATGTCTATACAATACACTGTATGTGTATAAAAATACTTCAGACATGTTTTATAGGCACATTATGAATGTACTACTTTCCATAGCCCCAAGCAAATACTCGACCGATGACGTGCAGCCACAGTAATGCAAATTTGTAAATATCTTGTTAGGAATGATGTTTACAGGGTAAAAGTAGGCCCTGATCCAACATAATTATTAATAAAGTCATTCAGTGAAGGCAGTTGTGAATAAATGACAGCAAAACTTGCCAGTCCAAACTTGAAGAATTGGCATTTCAGCGTCATTTGGCGAGTGTCAAGTGATTTCTAGCAGATTTACTGGAGTCTTACGAGTGCTTTTGTGTCTGTCTCCTCAGCGATGGTGGCTGTTGCCGCTCAGGCTAACTACACAGTGTTATTCTGCTTATTACAAGGAGCTACATAGTAAAATGCCCAAATTCCTCAGAACCAAACAGGATTTATCCCAAGAAAGAGCAACCTGTCCCTAGCAGTTCATTTTAAGAGCAGCTTTTATAAATAAATCATAAATTACTATTATAAAAGGATGCTGCTTGTGTCTGATACGAACAGACAGGTGGTCTTTAGAGGGCCAGGTTGACTAAAAGTGAAATGAAGAAAAAATGATTCATAAATGCAGTAATCCAAACAAGCCCTGAGGCACTTGGACTGGTGAACATCATCTTCATCTTTTTTAATAATCTCTTGGAGCAGTCACAGTCTGTTGAGCAGT
>JAPZEA010000020.1:6600272-6614456 GCA_029783685.1 Heniochus monoceros | reverse complement strand
GGCAGTGGGTAGCAGTAAACACAACACAGAGTTTGAGGGTTAGCAAACAGTTGCCTATTTACACAATCAGCAACATTGGCATTCATCTGGAGTCGTGTTTCTGGCCCCACGACTACGTTAAGTCCGACCTTCACTCGCCTTTTAGCTCTGTTCAAGCAGGTAACTGAAGCAGGGGATGGAGGGTCACTGGAAAACTCCCCCATATTTGTAATGACCAGACATGTCATCAGATCTTCAAAAAGCTGACCGAAAGAGGCTATTTGTTCCATTAATGTTCAGCATTGAAACAACTGGATGTCATGGTGGTGTTCATGCGGAGCAGCAACAGTGAACACAGCAGCTGTGTGTGCGGCTCAGGAGCACAGGCCAGACCTTTTGGTCATTCTGTGTCCTCCATACACACATCTCTGATACACAAGTTGATCTCTTACATGTCTACAAGTGAAACACATCTGGACAGATGTTGTTCAGTCTTGAGGATGATCTGAGTTTCAGTCACTTGTCTTTTGAAAACTGGCTCTGTAGTTGATTTGTCACTTAACTGGGTCGCTGTAACCTGACCGGCGTGTCACTGTGTTGTTGATCAAAACACACACACACACACACACACACACACACACATATGCACACTCACACACAAAGCAGTGCGCCACTTGGCACCCACTTCGACAGTGACTTCATAGCTCACATTATGTTTTTCTTTCAGACGCATTTTAATGACTGTGCTTGAGTGTGAGTGTGTGTGTGTTGACGTGTATTACTCACATTGTAGGGACATAAATCTCTTTACACTGTCATATTGTGGAGACTCACTGTCCTTATGGGGACAAAACTCAAGTCTCCATAATGTCAATCATTAAATTTTAGGGTGAAGGCTTGGGTTTAGGTTAAGGTTAGGGTTAGTCAAGTAATTTTTATGGTTAGGGCTGGGATAAGCCTCCGGGAAATGAATATAAGTCAATGTAATGTCCTTTGAAGTGATGGAAACACGACTCCCTGTGTGTGTGGGTGTGCGTGTGTGTGTGTGTGTGTGTGTGTATGTATGTATGTGTGTGTGTGACATGCAGGGGCCCAGGAGAAGCCTTATTACGCTGACTACTCCCCACTGCGTCGATCCATCCACACCGTGTGCACCAGCAACTACCTGGATCTTTTCATCACCATCATCATCTTCACAAACCTCCTCACCATGAGCATGGAGCACTACAACCAGCCTCAGGTAACCATGGCAACACCTTCTACCACCTGCCCTAGAACCATAGTAATGAAGCGGTATGCGGTGGTACAATACAGCTACAGTGGTTTTTTGAAATGTGTGTCTGTGTGTCCTGCAGTACTTCGAGGAGATACTGAAGTACTGCAATTATGTCTTCACCGTGGTTTTTGTCATCGAGGCGATTCTCAAACTAATCGCTTTTGGCCTGCGCCGCTTTTTCAAAGAGAGGTATTCAGGCGCTCACATGAATACAAAGACATTCACAAACATGCAGCTTTCATCCTTAGAAAAACTGAAAATGTATGTGTGTGTATGTGTGTCAAGATGGAACCAGCTGGACCTCGCCATCGTGCTGTTGTCCATCATGGGAATCACTCTGGAGGAAATAGACCTGAATGCTTCCCTCCCCATCAACCCCACCATCATACGCATCATGAGAGTCCTAAGGATAACAAGAGGTACACTCACAGCGACGCACAGACACAAAAACACACATATGTTATGTGGCTGATAAGAGTTGACACATTGCAATGTTTCAGTGCTGAAGCTGTTGAAGATGGCTACAGGAATGAGAGCTCTGTTGGACACAGTGATTCAAGCTCTGCCTCAGGTAAGAGGCAGCAGTGACACCATAAAATATATGATGTCTCTTTAACTGCTAGCCTGGTTTCCAGATCTGAAGAATTGCAGACAGCTTGTTTTATTTAGCGATTTATCAGGGCTGGCACTGACTGCCCCCACATGGTTTACTAACAACGCTGATTCCCCCAACAGACTGTTTAGTGTTAAACCAAATGACACCAAATAACCACCAAACAAGCATGAAGACATCTTCATGTTTAGCTAAAGGCTAATTGATGATTCTTAAACTTATCAGTGTGCCTGATAAATCACCAATTAAATCACGACTTCGCGGCTGCTTTGGTGCGCTTGTTTTGCTACTGGGTATCTGTGAGAAGATAAAACATGAACCAGAAAGTCAAGTCTGAAAGCTTATCACACATTAAGACACCATACAGCACTTAATTCTCCTTTGAGGCAGGATTGTAAAACTATGTCAAGTTATCACAGCAGCAGTATTTCTCTTCTCCGTTTAAATGCTTGCGAGGTGAAGAGTAGAATTAGCACAATGCTACAAGCTACACGCAACCAAATATACTACCAGGTGTGGACAATTGTTCATATCTGATTGACCAAAGGATATCTGGATCACTTTGCTCTGTGTTGTGGCAAAAAGAGATTTATATGGCCTGATTCAAGTTTTTTTTTTTCTACAACGACACCTGTCTCATTGAGGATGCTGCATTTTTGATGCAGTTCCATTGTAGTTGTGAATGAGACGTTCACAAGCAAGTCAAAACATCAACTGAGATGCACATGTAACTGTCGTTCGACACTTTAGTGGTTTGGCTCCAGCGATGGCAGTGTCGGTTGTTCGGTCCACCACTTTAGTCTGGACTGAAATATCTCTCAACTGATGACAGACTTTGTCATGAAATGTAAAGATAATCATGGTATTCAGAGGTTGAAGCCGATTGATCCCCCGACTTTTCCTGTAGTGCCACCATGAGGTTTGATATTTGTGGTTTTAAGTGAAATATCTCCACAGTTATTGGATGGATTGCCAAGAAATTTGGTTCACATGTTCATGTCCCATCAGGAAGAATTGTTGTAAGGTCAGAAAGGTAGTTTGTCCAATTCTTTGGTTTATGAATAAATTCCTGCAAAACTAATGACATCAGCGTCAGATGATGTATTGCTTTAAATGCTAATAAGGAAATGTTAGCTTGCAAGCACAATAAAACTAAGATTGTGCATATGCTAAACATTACTGCTAGCCGCTAATGTAGCTGTAGATTCTTAGACTGAATATAAAATGAGTGAACAGTGATTAGGGAATTGGAGCATGTTGGACCAGGATGATGCCTCTGGTGCAGGAAAAGCTTCAGGAAGGATCTACCATAGCTCCTGGGCTTAGTGAACCCTGAGGGGGCCCCCCAGAAATGTGTAAAGAGAGGAAGGGGGACAGTGGCTGGTGCAGAGTCGGTGAGAACCAGCAGGTATGCAAGTAGACATTTATAAATTGGTGGTCCTGCTCCTGCATGCAGCTAAATTATATCCATTTTAAATCACATGCCTTGTAGATCCCACTTTTGTCTACGCTTGTGTTCTAACAAACGCAGTAGGAATCTGTAGTGCAGCAAAATACCCATGATCCTTCACTGCCTTCCCACCCACAAATAACTCCAATTGTCTTTGAAGTGACAGATCATTGCTGGAGATTGAACCCAGGTCTTTGCAGTGATGCCTGAGTGTTTTTTCCTTGCATTTCATCAATATGTTTATCCATCATCTAATTAGACATCTCCATACCTCCTACCATGGGGGGAGGCAAGCCAAGTACCTGTGGATTGCTTTATATTTAGAATAAACAGGCATGTTTGTGATTCATGAGGACTGGATCCAGGCTATGAAAGTGCACCTCGGAAATCTGAGACATGATTCAACTCCAGGTATCATGATGGCTCCTGGTAGTTTTTAAGATGTAGTAAACATCAATGCAGTAAGGCTTCTCTGTCTCTAGCCTCTTTCTCTCTGTTTGCATGTTTCGTCTCTCTCGATGTATACTGTACATGTCTTTTTTCTGTGTATCATATACTGTATATATCTGTGTGTGCGTGTAACATGTCTGTCTAGGTGGGGAATCTGGGTCTGCTCTTCATGTTGCTGTTCTTCATCTATGCAGCTCTGGGAGTTGAGCTCTTTGGAAAACTGGGTTAGTGTGTGTGTGTGTGCGTGTACATGCATGCATGCACGTGTGAGTGTGTGCGCGCGAGAGCATGTGCGTGTGTGCATGCATATAAATCGGTGCTGATATGTGTGTGTGTGTGTGTGTCTCAGCTGACACTAGTGAGATATCCATGGATTACATAACATGCATAAATTTTGTTGTGTTACATACATTAATTATGTCAATTTAGAATCAGTGTTCTAATCTACACGCAGTTCTCTTTCTTCTCTCCCTTCGCCTTCCTCTCTCACACACTTACTGCCTCTAACGCTCTTTCCCTCTTTTCATCCTCTTTCAGAGTGTTCAGATGAGAACCCATGTGAGGGTCTTAGTCGCCACGCTACCTTTGACAACTTTGGCATGGCTTTCCTCACACTCTTCAGGGTGTCTACCGGGGACAACTGGAATGGGATTATGAAGGTTATTTTCCTTTCTCTCCTCTGCTCTGTGGGAGTTTTTAAGAAGACGGGGAGGATGGCCATGTTTGTGTCTGTGCATGTGAGTCTGTCTCAAAGCATCGGTTATGAGACAGGCGTTGCCGTAAGAAGAGAGAACATCACTGTTTTATGACAGACTAAGAGCTGCTGACAGAGTGTAAGGAGGGTGTATTATTCTTTTGTGACAGCTTTTTCACACTCAGAGCAACATCTCCTTCTGTTGGAGAAGAGAGGAAGTACACTGTAGGGTATTAATAAATCTGTATATCACCTTAAATCCCTTTATCTATTATCAGTTTTCTTCATTATTGCATAATCTCTATATTCTTCTATCACCCTCATCGTCCAGGACACGTTGCGCGAGTGTCGCCCGCAGGATCGCCACTGCCTCACCTACCTGCCCCTGATCTCTCCCGTTTACTTCGTCACCTTCGTCCTAACGGCTCAGTTCGTGCTGGTCAACGTGGTCGTAGCCGTTCTGATGAAGCACCTGGAAGACAGCAACAAGGAGGCACAGCTGGAGGAGATGGAGGAGAGGGAAGAGAGGAGGGAGAGGGAGGAGGCCAACCGCCGCCTCAGCACTGCGTCTGTTAGCGGAGACCTGGGGCCAAATGTGGACACACCTGCACAGGTAACGGACAGAGAGCATGTTCATATTTCTGCATGTGCGAGAGGGAAGGGAGTGGAGGTGACAATAACGATGACAGCGGTGATGATCTCATGTGGCAGGTGCAGGTTGAGGATGAGGAGTGTTCCCATGACAACCTACTGAGCATGGGACGCGTGCTGTCTCTCCCTAGCGACAGCTACGTTCAACCACTCAGATGCTCCCCTAATCCTCCCATTGGCCATGAGGCCTACTCCGGCTACAGCTACTCAGGTAATTTGGTTGTTTATAGCCAATTAAATTAAGGAACAGTTTATGCTGCGCTGTAACCACTAACTGATTGCTGTAAAGATTATTGCTTCTATAAACAGCATAGAAGGCAGTTGAGATGTGATGTGGTACAGCGAGAGGTGCTGTTATTATAGACCTTATTATTATGAGGCTGATGTTTTTTCTATTGGTAGGACTAGTGTATGAAGCACCCGGATGACCTTTTTTCCACTACTGCTGGTCCCAGCCCACCCGTAGTTTTTCTGCACTTGGGGGAACTTTAGAATAGCTTGGTTAAAACTGCAGATTTATCAAATCAAAACAATGTAACACAGAGTTTTGGTTTCTATTTATGTGCTCATTAAAATCAGGGAAATTACAAAAAAGTACCAATAGAAAGTAATGTACAGAGAGAGCGGAAAAGCCCAAAAAAAGGACTTAAGCATGACCTCTACCTGAAATAACAATTCTCGATCAATCCCAAAGATATTCTGTATGTAGTCCAGGTTCACCGGTTGAAGATGACTTTTTAAACATCTTGTTTAGGACTTTCAGATTTTTATTATCGTCAACAAATCCCATGAACAGACCAAAAAAGAGATTCTTTTTGCATAAAGGTCACAAATATGCACTTTGATTTGTAGTTGGCTCACTATAGTCTGAGTAAATGTTATTCAAACAGGAGTTGTATTTGTTGGGGTCTATTTTCAGCTGTGGATTAAGACATACCGGGTGCTCCTGTGGGTATTTACAACGGCTGGACAGTGTATGTGGGGCTGAGTCAAAATTAACTACAGTGTGTATGTTCATGGTAATGAAGGAACATGTCACCCAGTGCAACGGTATGGTTCACTGATGTGTTTTCAATAGTTTTTGTAGAAACATGGAGATCTATGGCTCAGATGAAGAAGATGTATCAGACTTTGGATACAGAGACAATACTTGACAATAGGCTTTGGAATGCCTTTAGTTTGAGTTCCCTAAGAGAGGACACATATATCTTATAGAAAACTGACCTCTGCTAATCAGATGTAGACCTGGCATCTGTACCTCTTGTGTTGTTTGTCGGATATATAAGTATATATTTGACAAACACCAGTTGTAACAAGTTGGATCACAGATTTGAGGACATGCAGCTTCAATCATCCGATTTCTTTTCATCAGTGTGTCTGTATGATCTTTGCCACATTGTTTTCTGCAGGCTCCATGTCATCTCTGGGCTCCAGTGGAGGCAGCTCACTGCTGCAGGTTCCAGGAGCTCTGCCAATCATCAGCCACGCTTCACTGGGGTCTGGACGCAGCTCGAGGCCAAAGATCTGCCTCAGCACCTCACAGAGTATCGACAGATACTCCCCACACAGGCTCAGTCCAGCTGACAGTATAGACGGATACAGGTTTAGCCCGGTTCACAGAATAAACAGGCACAGACTCAACTCAGCTCACAGTATCGACGGATACAAGTTCAGCCCTGCCCGTCGAATAAACAGACACAGACTCAGCTCTGCTCACAGTATGGACGGATACAGGCTCAATCCAGACCACAGCACAGACAGACCTAAACTCATGTCCAGCTACAGCATAGACAGACATTCCTCACTCAGACTGAGTCCCACCTACAGTGCCAGCAGACGTCCTTCTCATTGGCTCAGTCCTGAAGACAGTTTAGACAGAAACAAGCTGAGTCCCTCCTACGTCCCAGATAGTTCAGTCCTGAAGAGGCCGGCATCCTTCCGCACTGCAAGCAGACAGTTACGGAGACAGGTGTGTTATTATCACCTCCACTCTTCTTCTCTTCTCTTCTCTTCTCTTCTCTTCTCTTCTCTTCCCTTCTCTTCTCTTCTCTTCTCTTCTCTTCTCTTCTCTTCTCTTCTCTTCTGCTCTTGTCTTGTCCTGTTTGTCCAAGTTACATTATTGTTGATGGTAGTACAGTACAGACGTCAGTCTAGATAATGTAGTTTTCACAATGATGTATGCAGACTTCACGGTGACTTTGATGGATGGAGTCGGCTAATTGATTTTCACACTATATGGAAATGAATGGAAATGAATTGATGCCTGGAACAACAGGAGAAATACACCCAGAGACCTGAAACAGCAACATTTGTGAAATCTTTAACGCTGATGCAAAGAATATGTGGTTTGTAGTTACCTGTACTAAATGGGCTAAAACATCCAAAACAAGTGATTGCTTCATGATGAGTATGGACGCGAGCAATGATCATAGTGGCCACAAACTCTTTAAATGCAGCTGAAGACCTGGTCTGTTGTGTGCTGGATAATAAACTCTTACAAAATTGTACCTCTGCACAGGAGGTGATGGTTTTTGTGTTTGTAATGACAAAAATGATTGAAAAATGTTGAGACCGTTCTGCATTTGTGTTTTGATCCACGGTGATCTGTGTGCACCATTGTTTACCTTTTTTCTGCATTTGCTGCCAATACTGATCCACTGCTATTGCCAAATTATTTTTCTTGTATAACCCAACACATAATTAAAACTGTGTTGTGTCTGCAGGAGGCTGTGCGCTGTGACTCTCTGGATCAGAGCGGTTCAGCTGACGACCTGGCAGAGCCTCACCTCACTGTGCCCGCCATCTCTTCCACGCCGCCACGCCAGCGATCGTCCAGTGTACACACACTGAAATATACACACCCCCAGAGGGTCATCTCGTGCAGGAGCCACAGCCGGAGCCACAGTGAAACCACTGGGCAAGAACATGTACCTGAGCAGGCCATCTGTGGCTCGCAGCCAGAAGCAGATGTCGAGAAGAGGCCTGTCAGCCCGCAGAGCCTGTCCAGTCTGAAGGTCCCCAGCGGTGAATCCACCCTATCAGTGCCGCTCTGTAGCTCCAGAGCGGCCAGCCCCGGCCCCGGCTCTGACCCCGGCCCCCAGTTAGACGACACAGATGAGGAAGTGAGCCGCATTAACAGTTCTGTTCGCACACACTCACACACACAGCTTCCTCCCAGCCCGTCACACAAAAGCAGACACCTTTCCTCGAGCCCCGGGGAGACCAGGAGCCGCCTCAGCCAATCAGCGTCTCCAGTGTCGGACAGGAACAGGAAACAGAGGATGAGCCCACCGCCAGGAGAGGAGCCAGTTACTATGGCAACCCAGCTGATGGACAGCAGTGTGGAGCTGAGAAGGCGGACTCTGTCATTTGATGCCACAACCCTCTCGCCTAATCAACCAGAGGGAAGTTCTGTGGACGACTAAACAAACTCAGTGAGGCTGGATTGGCTATTCTCTGAAGAGGAGGAGCCTGATGTGCTGCCGAAGCACACCAGAGGGGCGGGAACCGCAATCCAAAGCAAGAGGTGTACCTGTTTCCTGTTTTGGGCCCCGCCCCTCACCTCGTCCCGTCCAATCACAAGATTTTCACAGGGTGTTTGAGCAGAACTCTTTCAGACTGTGTGTATGAGTGTGTGTGTGTGTGTTCAAAGACCCTTTGTGCTATTTGCACACAAGATGCACACAAGAAGACGTTTCCTTTTCTTCTATCATAGTCCTAGCTTTAGTTCAGACATAGTAGTCACTGCCCTGCTATATATACTCAAACTCTAACCTTCCCTTGCTTGCTCTCCTCCTTCTGCCCTCACTCTCATCCTTTTCCTTGCACCTCAAGCCTTGGTCAGAGTACAAGACAAAGTTAGCTGAACGGTGCAGTATGGATTAAGATAACTAGGGGCTGCAACTAATGATTTGTTTAATCTTCACATTATTCTCTTAATAAATCAGTAATCTTTCAGTCTATAAATCATCAGCAAGAATAGAAAAAGGTTCATCAGAAATTCTGAAGGTGACGCTTTCAAATTGCTTTTTTTTTTGTCCCACCAAGAGTCCAAAATCCAAAGATATTCAGTTCACTATAATGTTAGACAAGAAAAAGCCACAAATCTTCACATTTGAGAGGCTAACCGATTAATCAACCTTTTTTTTTCAGCGCTACGTACAGCTTACATCTCATTCAGTCTTATGATAATGTTCTGATTTTTACTTTCAGTAAAATTCCCTCATTTCTTGCACTATGGTGTAGAAATTACACTTTATATTTACAGGACAAATTGATTTTTAAGTGATAAACTTCCAAAAACTAAAGCTGACAAAGAATTTTATATGTAAATGCTTGATTTGTAATCGCTTATAGAGATTACTGCAGGAACATTTTATCAGAGACTTGTTCCTCCAAGCTGTACAGCAGCTTCTTATGAGTGGAGCAAAATGAGAATCTTATATCTAACCGAATGGGAGTTTTTGTTTTTTAATATGACTAATCTTCCTATTTTTCGTACCACTCAGTCTACAGTGAACTGCCACAGGACGTCGCTTGATCATTCTCAGATCGCAGTCTTTCCTGGCCACATCAAACATGGACATCTTTGTGATGTTTGAGAAACGTCCCACCCCTGAATTCCATCCATCCCTGAAAGGTCAGAAAAATCAAGTTGCGCTTAGAGCCTCTAAGTTAAAATCGTGTAGTGTGACCTAGGCTTTAGTAGTTTCTACCTCGCTTTTTCCTGATCCCACCCATTCGAATGTTCAGTCAGCTTAGTTTCTCACCCCCTTCCACTTTCCTTTTCTCTGTCTTAGTATTCTCAGGGTAGAGGTAGTTCAGATGCAGGTGAGTATGAAGCATGTGATCAGAGGTCTGCAGCGTTAGATTGCCCCCTACTGTCTGAAGCTGGAGCTGGCCTGTCTCTCCTGATGTTTGAAGACATTACATTGTACAGGTGAGGGATGAATTTAAGACTGAGGCAGATATACAGAAGGGCTTATTCAGGTGATGTGACGGTGTGTAAAACTTTGTAGGCCAAGATTATATTTTATTAACACAGCAGTGATGATATGAGAACTACAAAGGTGAATTTCTACATTTTTGAATGTCAGTTTATCTGCTGGTGCTGGTGATGATGAGGATGGATGATGATGATGATGTAAGCATTATAGGATGCTGATTATAATGATGATGATAATGCTCTAGATGATGCAGATGTTCATAATATTGTATAATGTTCCTGCAGAATGAAACCAGGGAATGACATACAGTAAACTCACCTGCAGTTACATTATTGGAAAGTGCTGGAATAAAACCACTTCCTGTCTGACTTTCATTTGACTCCATAACCTTGCTTCTAAATCTGTGCTTTCCCCCTATATAAAGAGGTAAAAATACACAGCATGAGGGCTTGCAATCCTTCAGCATGAGCCACTTAATCCAAAAATAAAGCTAACACACAGCTGCTGCCTGCTGCTGCTAATGAATTGAACATAACTCGAGTACGCTATCTAATTATGGTCCTTCAGCAGATGTTGATTAATATGCTTAACACATCCTTGGATCTTGGTCTCAACACATAATTATATTAAAAAGAGTTTCTCACACTGCAAGAAGCAAAGAGGAAATTATTTAAAGATGATGTGAACAAAGGCAGACTCAGCTCTGGTGGTGGTGGATAGATTTTATTTTTTCATTTTACCACTTTAGCATATCACAATAAAATATTTAATCACATGAATATTTCACACTGAAACACTATAGCATTCAGAATGCATTAAGCTGTCCTGCCTTTATTTCCTTGCCAAGAAAATGTACCAATTTCTGCAAGTTCTGCCACCCTCACTCGTTTCCTCACATCTGTTGGTCAAGCTGCCTGTCAGTCTCAATTTCAGCCAATGGGAGGCCACAGGTCTGCAGGGCAGCTTGTGATTGGTCAGACTGACTGAGGACAAACAGAAGACGACAAACGGAGCAACACAGCTTCACTATCCTCCATATTTCCTTCACTAAAAGACCTTGAATTCCTTTATAAGGCAGATGAAGCATCATCACTGATCTACATCTATGTTAATCTGCACCTCACCATATGAACATGCAGTCAAGGTGTGTGTGTGTGTGTACTTCCAGGTGTATATACACGTGTTTCCAGGTGTACATGTATATCTGTTTCCAGGTGTGAGTGAGTACAGCTGTTTTTGCGTGCGTAGATATCTGTGTGTGTGAGTGAGTGTGTGCATGAGCAGAAGACAGTATTCTTGACACAGAGAGTTACAACTAACTAAGCTGAGCCAGCAGTTGCCATGGTAAAAATAGATCATACATCACGTGACCAAAAATCCCGCCGGCCCCAGGAGAGGATGGAAAGCCGCTAATCAACGAGGCAGGAAGTCGTCCGTGCCCGCGTCGCTGCGCAGTGTCGTTCAACTCACACCTCTTTCTGTCTGCCTGTCTCTAGAAGGCGGGGGCCATGGGTCTCTGCTGTGTCAGTTTCTGGGGGTCCAGGGTTTCAGTGAAGGGCGGGGCTTGATAGGGGTTGGTGGTTACTATGGTAGCTCCGTTGGCGATAGGGTACGGTGTAGCTCGAGCGTTACTGGGGGCAGGGTCCAGGTGTTGCCATGTGAACAAGTTCGTGTTGCTGCCGGTTAAGAAGCGCCGCAGTGCGCTCAGCGTCAGTACAGCCTGTTAGCACACACACACACACACACACACACACACACACACACACACACACGTTCTACACATGATAAAAACAACAAAATAAATGAAAATATTCCACCATGCACAGAAAGTCTCCACCATCATTTAATATGTGTTATGTGTGTTTTAACATGAAGTTCACACCTACAATCAATCCACCTGAGAAGTCAGAAGCAGAACAAATCTCCTCAAACCAGCATGACGGAGAAAAAGGTTCACCTCTCTCTCCCTGGTTAATAATGGACGAAACATTCAGTATGTCCAGTCCAGGGTGAATCTGAACCTGTATTAGGTTTTCAGCGGCACACGACAAGACAGTGCCTTTGACTGAGAGCTGGTTATCTGATTTGATCGAATAGAGGTCAACCAGCCGGCCAGTCCTGAGGACAGAAGATCACCCACCCCCTCCTTCCCTCCAAACCTCATCACCCATCCTTCCTGACCATCCCCCCCTCCCCTCCTCTGTCCACTCCCCCCGTGGCCTCACCCACCTCCTCCTCCTCCCCGCTGCTCTGAGTGAGCGGTCATTAGATTACACCAACGGTCATGACCGTAAGGATTCTCCATCACTTTCCAGTAAACTCCATTCCCCGAGACCTAACCAGACCAGCAGGAGGCTATAAGGCAGGAACATACATCCCAACCTGAATGCATGTTCCTGCAAGCATCATATGGCGGCCTTGTTGAAATTCTGAGCTCAGATGGAGCTTTTTGGTCTGCCTAATGGCAATTTGCACTAATCACACTTTTCAGCTCACACTGTGATCCTGTTTGACACACACACACACACACACACACACACACACACACACACACACACACACACACACACAAGGACTGCAGGCTGCTGTGACAGAAAACCTACAGATCTGCCACGATGGGCAGACGCTACAACATATGCTCCATCACAGCAGGATGGTATGTTTTTATGGTCAGCTTCCCCCACGCCTGCGAGCCCAATCTCTCTCCCTTCGAACGGAGGGTCAGACAGTGAATCAAAGAGCATCGTGATTGGCTGGCTTTGACTGGCCGACCTCAGAGGTCAAGGGTGAGTGACCCCACAGGCCTGGTGAAGAGTCAATTCTCCCCAGGTCAGAGGTCCACCACCCCCCACCCCCCCACATACAGCAGCTTCAAGAGCATCAGGGGGATGAGCTGTGTTTCAACATGCAGCACACACACACACAAACACACACACGCAAACATCGTAGAGATTGGACGAGGAGAGGTGAGTGTGAAGAGCTTGATTGGGCGTGAGTGAGGGTGATAGGATGGGGAGGGTGCTGTTTGGTCCTCTGAATGCCTTTGACCTCTGCACTTACCCCCTGCTGAACGCTCTCCCCCTGCACTGACTGATAGACAGTAATGATTGTGTTTGTGTTGGTGTGTGTTTGTACACATGTTCGCCTCCACAGTGTTTACATATAGCTTTAGGCATAGGAAGGTGGGCTTAAATAGTTTTGTCTATCTATCTATCTATCAAACCCTAAACTTTGCTCAGAAACACACCTTTTCTGTCTCGATCATGAACATGTTTGTCCTGGACAGAGGGTTTTTATACTGGCAGCCTGATGGGAGGAGTTGAAGTGAGTTATGGGGGGACTGTGAGGGGTCAAACTCTCCGTCCCACTCTCTCCTCCGCTCTTGCTCTGTCTTTCTCTCTCATTTTTAGGACAGGTGAACCTAAACCACTAAATTAAGACAAAAAAAAACAAAAAAACAGTGAAACCTAAGACAGTAAATAGCAACAGGAGGTGATCAAAGCCAACATCAGCCCAAACAAACATTTCTCTCTTACTGTATATTGCAATTTTATACGACGACAAGGTGGCAGTTCAGCTTTGCAAGCTACTCCGAACTATAGCAGAGAGGTACTTAGATTCTAGTTTCCTAAAATGATAGGAAAGGAAACAGCTGCAGATGTACAGGGGGGTATTCAGTCTAAATGTTGGGGTATCACCATGTATGTTATATCACAGCATGATAAAAGCAGGTTTTTAACTGTGCTTTTGGACAAAAAAAAAAGGTCCGTTCATCCATCCATCCATCCACCCAGTAGTCGTCCACTGACTGGGGCTCAGGGGACTCTTTGTGGCAAGTAGGAGGGTAGGAGGTTGTTTTTAAATCAACCGCAAGACACTGTTGATTGAATAATTAATGTGTGCCTTCATGTAACAGGGAAACCTCACACTCACCACAAAAAAAGGACACATTCAGCCTCCTTCCCCAACCTCTGTTTCCTCTGCGCTAAGACTACAAGAAATGCTGCCAGAAACCATGAACACAACACCAGATCTATCTATCTATCTATCTATCTATCTATCTATCTATCTATCTATCTATCCATCCATCCATCCATCCATCTGTCCATCCATCCATCCATCCAC
>JAPZEA010000020.1:6222931-6233035 GCA_029783685.1 Heniochus monoceros | reverse complement strand
GTGGAATAATAACAAATATGTACTAGGCACTTACGGGTCTCCTCCACCTTGGAGTGCATACTGTACTAATCGCTGTGGGAAAGACAGAAACAGGAAGTCAAAACGTGGCATTCATGAGGCTTTCGTTTAGGATTTGAGGAGGCTGAATGGAAAGACTTGTCTAATGTTGATGTTGAGGTATAATTTCAAAACCAGAGGTCTGACCAATTCCTTTGAATACAAACATGAATAAATAAACCAACCAGTCACTCGCTGATTCAACAGAAATGCTAAAACACCTCCTCTACTTTAAGGAAAGTTACACCATTTAAAAAACAGCATATTTCATTCTGCATGCTATAGAATATGTGGTGAATGATTATGAATGAACAATCATTTCCATCCTGCACAGACACAATGGGCGAGTGAAGACATGCCCCCCTACCCTTCGACCTCTAATGGGGGACAGATAGGACCTCCGGGACAAGATGGGGCTACGAGGAGGTTTACCACCAACAACAGGATCCTGTTCAACAGGCAGAGAGACCAGACGCAACACACCGATAATCTTCAACAGCAGCTGAGTCAGCAGCTATGAGCTGAACACACAAGCACGAAGGCTAAAAACATGCTGCAAAACATCTTCATCAACATGCCGATGCTGATCAACATCCCCCAAAAAGAAACGCAGAACAACCAGCATGAACACACTCCAACTCAACAATGTCCTCTGCTTTCCCTAAAGCAACACGGCACTTACAACATAATGTATGTTAGTGTACAGATGATGTAGTAGTCTCAGCCATGGCTGCAACAAACAAGGTTTTTCAATTTGCTGTTAATCTGTTGACATGTTCTGATTAATCGTTTAGTCTATAAAAAGTCCAAAAATTGTGGAGATCACAATAGTTTTGTCTCATAAGAGTCCAAAAACTAAAGCATCAAATTGTCATTTTTCCTGCTTAAATAGCATAAACGATTAATCAGATTCAAAACTTTTCTGTCAATTGATTAGTTCATTAATTATTTCAACCACAGTGTCAGCGCCACTAATGTCAACAACACAAACGTTAGGGACGGACGTCCTCACGCGAGTTCTTGTCACAATCCTTTGCACCACAAACATGATCTAAATCAACGCCATCATCTTCACAGTACAGCTTTACCTTCACCTTGGGAGACCTACGTCCTGGATGGGGTACAGTGGGAGGAGTGGGGGGAGAGCGTGGAGTGGTGAGGGGAGGAGAGGCAGGTTTAGGGGGAGACAGGGCGGGGAGGGGGACAGGCGACTCTGATCTGGTGCAGGATGCGATTGGACAGGGGGAGGCCGAGACAGAGCGCTGCGAGGAGACGTTTGCTGAGGGGTGAGAGGAGTGAGAGCAGTGGAGGGGAGGGGGTGAGACAGGCGGAGAGGGAGAGACTGCAGGTAGTGGTGATGTCATGAGGCGAGGAAGGGACGGCCGAGGGGAGAGAGGAGGGGAGGGAGGGACGGTGCTACGATCCTGCTGTTGTGACCGTGAGGAAGAAGACGAGGGAGGAGTGAGAGGAGAGGAGGAGGGGGGAGGGGGAGGTAAGGAGGTCAGAGGTGGTGGTGTGGAGGGTGAGGGGAGGCTGGGGTGAGGAAGCTGTGTCAGAGTGGGAGGAGAGACATCAGCCTATGGAGGTAATGACACACATCAATAATGAAGCTGGAGAAATTAAGACATCTTTTAATTAAATTCTGTTTTTACGGAGCTCCGGAGGGAACGTGGAGGAGAATATTTTACTTAAAGATCTACTTTGTGTTTTATTCTAAGAAAGATTTTGCATTATCCCGAGAAATGTTCTGCTTGTGACCCACCAGAAGAGGCAGTAAGACTTCTGGCACAAATCCATCAAAAACAAACAACATATGCTGCACAATAGTGATATTTTAAGTCCCGAGTGTAAAAAAGTACTCCTCACATGTACAGCAGATTCATGAGTGTCTGAAATCTCAATTTACTGCTCACTACAGGGTAAACTACTGTGTTTATTACATACAGAGAAGGAGGGAGTGATCTCAAACACAACCACTAACATTTAAAGTGTCCATAAATCTCCAGTTATAAATTATTGCAGTATTTTTATAACATTTTTTTGCCCTAATTAGTAACTGATACTTTCAATTAGTGGATGTGATGATTAAATGCCAAATTACAGTACTTCTATGTTTAACTTAACTATTTTAAAAACCTTTAATCTCATCTGTACACCTTTTATCCACAATCCCCTCTCACTGCCATTTTACTGCAGTGAAATTTCCCTCAAAACGAGGTCACATTCACAGCTGAGGAGGGTATAAAACAACAGGTAAACTAGGACGCACTCCTCAGTCTCTCTGGATCATTTAGTGCTTTAGATATATAACATATTGCCTCACTGTAAATTTAAACTGGGCTTACCAAAGGGCTGAGTGTCATAAGTGCATTGATCTTTGTGTTGAACTTCTTTGAGAGAAAGCAAAAGTAGATCTATTTTTTTTACAGATTTTAAATATTTCCCTCCATGTCCCTTCGTGGGCCCTGCAGTGTTTCTGAACTCAACAGATGCAGCTCACACCATGCTCTACCTGTGGACTGAGTCTCTCATTAAAACCTTTAATGTCTTCCTCTTTGGCCTCTCTAGTGTCTTCCTCTTCCTCAATGAACAACTCAGTATATCCCCTTCCTTTCGCCGATGGTGGCCTCTGAAACTCGACGGGTTGCTCATCGAGAGTTTCTGATCGCCCTCCCCATATGATGGAAAGTGGCTCCATCGTCACAAGCTTCTGAAACTGCGCCTCTAACCGAACGCTGCCTGCTGAGTCGCTGGCTGGTGTGACGTCTGGAGGTTTCACTGCCGGCTGATGAGATTCTTCTGATTTTATCTTAAACCTGCTCTGGGATTCACTGGCTAGCGTAGCTTTTGGGGAATCTACCAGAGACGATCTTGAAAAGTCATCATGGCCTGTACTGGTACCATCATCCAGGATCATGGACAACAGCTCATCATAAGGGTCTTTTACTCGCAGCTCAACATCAGGGATTTTGCTGCTTTTCTTTACTTGCACATTTAACTTGTGCTGCAGAGGAACTTGTGTGGGTGATTTTATTGGCTCTGGCACTGTGCAGTACAAGATCTCTGGCTTAGAAATGTGTAATGTTTGGGCTATTCCCTTGCCACTATTGTATTGCAGTGAAGAGTCTGGCAGTGGAGAGCTGAATGAGTAATGAGGAACAGGAGGAGGAGGAGGAGGAAGATGCGGTTGTGAGAAAGGCAGGGCAGCTGGGGTGAGTCGCCCTTCTTTAAAAGGGGGAGTTCTGGAAAACGTCTGGGGCGGCAGGGTGAAGACTCTCTGTGACGGCGCAGGTGAGGGGGCCTTAGGCTCCTGAGCCTTTAGGAAAGGTGTGATGTCAGCGGGGAGAGGGGGTGGTGTGGGCGGTAGAGGGGTGGTGGTGACAGAGTGAGCTGGAGTGGATGCTGATGGGTCCAGTGTGAGGGACAACCACTCGCTGGTGATAGCTTGCAGGTCAAGCCTTCTCAGTGGGGGGAGTGGGGAGGGGAGATCACGGGTGGTGGAGGATGTGGGTGGATGGTAGAAAGGCTCCATGAAGGTAAAGTGAAAAAGAAGGAACAGCAGAATTTATAAAACTGAAGCAGAGAACAAGATGTGTTTTGTGTGTGCTGTATGTCTTTAAAAGCTGTTTTTACTCGATAATATGCAGATGATGTATTTACTTATCTATTTAAATAAATTCACACATCATTACAACATGTTATATTTTGAGGATGTAAAAAGTTTGTTGGCATTTGTGATGTTGGTTGATAATCAACACAACTGATTGCAAAGATCCAAAATTATAAATCAATCAATCAATTCATTTTGAAGGCAGCCCAAAGTGCTTTGTCATTTTAAATTTAAATGGATGCTATGCAGGAATTGTTGGTCACTGTTTGCAAACATAACACTGAAACTCAGCCCTTCCTCTCCAGCTCAACACCATCAGATGTGCACTGCAGGCTACTATTACAGGAACGTTACATTTGTTGTGGTGGAACAGCCGATACTTTAGCAAGCTAACGAAGCTTACTGTTGGCATCTACCTGTCTGACAGAAAACAGGCCAACTCTGCATTGCTCTTCATCCCGATCCTCACCTTCACTGCTCACCAGCGGGTGAAAACCAACCTGACATTCACTCTCGTTTTGGAACGAGCTTTGTCCACTTAGTGTTTCGACTTGCTATATTTGTCTGTGCTGTGTCCACCATTTTTGTAGCTTCCTCTCAGAGGAAGCTCTTCCTCTACCATTCTATGAAGTCCAACCTCTCCTGTGCACAGTTATTGGCTGAAAGGTTGCAGCCCAGAAACACCCCAAACACAGTAAAATAAGGAGAAAACAACAAAATGCAGGCAGAGGGGAGAATAAATACAGATAAATACACTGCCACAGGCTTCTAGAGGGTTACAAGTGATGATCTAGAGGAATTAATTTTGTACAAGTCTACACATTGTTTTTTAGGAAAATCCTGCAGAGTATACCTTTAAAATGGCTGGTTATACATTTGTAACTGTTGTATTGGTTTACTATATTCTACTTACAAAATGTGTGTGTAGTAATTCCCCTACCTTGATGGGTGTAGAGCTTGGAGTCCTGTTGCCAGGATAACCATGTGGGTCTATGTGGTGGCCGGAGCTCTTGGACGGGGAGCGCTTGACAATGTCGACGTATGATACCGGAAAGATGCCCTGTTTGGTTGTGTCTGGGATCTTCCCCTCATACCAGTTCTGGTCCACCTGCCTTATCACAATCACTCTCTCACCCTGGACACAAGCAAACACACCCAGAATATACGCACAATGTTTAACTGCAACGCAGCACTGGTGCAATGAACAGAACTCCACAGGACTACTCCTCACACTTCTAAGATGTGCTGTGTTGAATTTTTTTATGTGATCATCACTTCTTCAAAATCATCAAATGAGTCCATTTGCTTAAGTTTCATTCTAGAAAGATGAGAGAGTCTCAGTGAAAACTGGTGCAGTTTATGTGTTACTTTCAGCCCATTCACAGGTCAGATCTGCAGGTGTATTGCTGTCTACCACTGTGTCTTTTTGATATTACAGTTGGCTCTCCAAAACAGGACATTTTTAAATTCTATATAGAGTACTTTTACCACATCGGACATCATCACCTGCCAGGTGGAAAGCTTGTATTTGAAGATTTTCATGTAACAGCATCTGGATGATTGCTTGTTTCTGTATAATTTGAGAAACTTTGCACCTTTTAAGGTTATACAATGACTCCATAGTGCAACTGAACTCAAAACAGTCTAGTCCATCAAGAAGTGCTGTAATTACAAACTATTATAAAGCTGTTAGACTGTTCCAGCTTTTCAGTTACACACCAACAATAAAGTACCTTTCTGAGGGACAGCTCCACGTTAGTATCAGCATTGAAGTTGTAGCGAGCTACTGCCTCTCCGATCTCTCTGACATGTGCCGGCGGAGGAGGACGAATCGGCTGCTGCTTCTCTGAGGACGGCATCTTCTGTTCATGTGTGTGCATTAGTGTAAATGTGTGTGTTGAAGAGGAAGAGAAATCAGTAAGACAGATTACATATAGGACAGAAAATGGTGCCAGTTTATCAGCTGCACACTTACTTCTACATATGACATGGGGAATATCCCAATCCGCCCGCGGTGCTCTCCTTCGTACCAGTTGTTGTCTATCTGCCGGATGATGTTCACTGCATCACCCTTCTTAAATGTCAGCTCCCTGCAACACATCCATGTCATCAAAGTGCCGGCATACAGATGTGAAGAAAACAAGAACCAACCACTTCAAACATCTCAGCGCATTTCATGTAAACAGCTACAGAACTTCAGCCACTGAAGCAGGATGAAATACGATCAACAGAAATCAGATTTATTCATGCTTATATTTAAAGACTGCAGAAAATAAATGAGTTAAAGCCATCCAGGTGTTGCGGCAAGATGTGGCAATAAAGGTACAGTATCTTAGAAGGCAAAAGAAATGATGCAAAAAATGCTTAAGAATCTGAAACCACGACACTGAATGCAGTCGAAATGCAGTTAGACATTCATGCTTCAAAGCTTGGCTTTCTTTAGCGTGCACTGTGCATTTCCTGTACTCACTTAGCTGTTTGTGCCTTAAAATCATAAATGGCTCTCGCAGGCTGTTTCTGATGGAGGAGAGAGAACAGAATAAGTTGTGTCATCTGTTTATGGCAGACCTGGGAGATGAGAGTGAGAAAAAGAAAGCCGGCAAGCATTACCAGGCAAAACATAAAACATAGCTTTTTAGTTTTTGTGAGAAAATGTAACTGTGCTGTGGTATTGTTGAGCTAAAGACAAAATATTAGCCTGTAATATTTTATAGTGCTAACCAATCGTCACGCTTCATTTAGGTGTATTTTGGGTGTAAGCTAAAAACTTTGGTGTTATTTCTGAAGTATCTTAAAGAAAAATAAAGATGAACTATTTTGTGCTACTGCTGAAGAGCAAGCTGGTGTTGACAAAACTAGCTACCAGTCTGTTGTACCTCTCTGTCAGGAGTAGGTCTTCTACTCTGGGGTGTGTGGCGTCCATCCATGGTGGAATAACACCTGGACACATCCTGGTCTGTGATCAGCAGAGACACATGAAAAAGGTCATTGGAGTTACCGTAGTAACCACTATCACTTCAAATGCATGCTCAAAATAGTGAATGGTACAGTGATGATGCCATTCCAGGAGGTGAATGCGGGAATGAAAGCTCGGAGTCAAAAATAGGTGTTTTATTTCCATTTCACAGGAAAAACAAGGTGAATGTGATTCCTACAACATGACATGCAATCCTAGCCAAAACACAAAATGAAGGAAGGGGAATACAGGCCAAAAATGTGATAAAACCATTTACAAACATGAAGCAAATGGCTTGAGGAAAAGAATGACAGTGGGATAATAAGATGAGTCCATAAATCAATCAGCAAAACAGACAAATAATACAACCAAAACAATCAAATTAACAACAACAGGGGAATAATCACATTCATTTACTCCAACTCCACATGTAATATACTGTAAATTCTCAAATATTCCTTTACCTCAGTTGCACAGAAATCAAATTCATTTGAGAAACCTGTTTTTAAAAAGACAATAACAAGGAGAAGCCTGCCCGTTCTCTGAAAGGCTCCTGTTTTAATTTGCCGTTTCCATCAGTTCAACAATGTCGTCTTACACGCCATTCTGTTGCTCTGCTTTCCCTTTCTAACAGACATATTGTTCTCCCTCACTATTTTAGTCAAATTTCCCTACTTTGCCATTGTTTTGTTTAGCATTAAGCTGTCAAAATCAGGATTTTCAGCAAAGTTTCAAATTAAAAGCCTTCCAGCAGCTCAAAGGGCATAATCCTCCCATTTTACTAGTGGACCTTTAATGTGAAACATCAGCAGGAAGTGCTTAGTTTCACTGACATTAGCTTAACACAGAACAAAAGAAAGGCAATTTTTTCATACCATGTTGTACTTGAGAATTTACAGTAAGTATCTCTTACTGAATGTCATATAAATATATTAAAAAGAACAATAATGGATGTATCAGCTGACCAATGAGGGGAATGTCAACAAGCCCAGGAAACAGTGTAAGAGACATTGAAGTAAATGTATGTGGATGCATATTTGGAGTACGTATGCATGTATGTGTGTGTGTGTTTATGTAGAATAAAACGTGTAAGTATGACAACGTGCACATGTGCATATTTGAGGTGTGATGTGTGTATTATCTCCACCTGAATAACAGAGACCATTTCCATTGCCCTGCTCCTCTCCATATTCATTATTGTTTGAGGTGTCCGAGTGGCGTCCGTAACAGGCACTTATCGGCGACTGTAGCCGTGGTGACTGTAACCGCGGTGTGGAGGGATCCCCTCTATATGAGGCATACCCAGTGGGGCTCCCATCTGGGTACAGAGATGCAGAGGAGTGACCCCCGTGCCAACACCCCCTCCTCCCCCGCAACGAGGAGCTTCGTTCAGGCACATTTTGGAGCAGTTCGGCCAGTATCCTCCTCAGGATGCTATCATCAGGTGCCCTAGTTCCTCTGTGGCCTCTCTCTGCTTGAATGTGCTCATATATGTCTCTCAAGGCTGCATCCAGTGCTTCATAAATGGCCTGTTTGGACTTGGGTCTGCTACCTCGATCTCCGCCACCACTGCTTCTTCTCGAGGTAGGTGGTGAGCCCTTTTTCCTGCGGAAAGGCACTGGGCTGACCAGGAAGGCCAGCTTGGACATCGCTTGCTGGGACTGCGAGCTCTGGATTTGGGAATGGCTGCTGCGGCTCTGCTGTGAAGGTCTCTGGTGCTGCTGGCGTGCTCGTTCTCTCTCATGGCGAAGCATGGTTGTAAAACGCGTATAAGAGGCTGGGCAGCGGCCTTTGCAGCTGCTGATGAGGTGGCGGTGTTGGTAGCCCTGGCTCTGGCCTAGACTTTGGTGACCAGGGTGGTGGTGGTGATGATGGTGGTGATGACGGAGGTGGTGATGGTGATGGATGGTTGAAGAGCCGTACAAACTCTCAGAGGAGGTTAGTGAGCAATGGTCAAAGTCACTCTCACTGCAAAATGAGGAGCCCTCCACCTGGATGAAGTCACTGAGGTCTGACGCAACAGCGTCTTGTTCGCTGTCGGAGTAGTCTGGGTTGGCTTGAGGGCCTTGGGGAACAGGAGGAGCAGGAAAGGACCGCCCACGGCTGGGCTCCGGCCCGACCCGAGGCTGGCCCTCAGGCGGGCTACGAGGTCGATGCAAGTGATCTATGGTATGAGGTACTGTTCCACTGTTGCCGTTGTTATCTTCCTCGAGTAAAGATTCTATGGAAAAACGGCGTTTTGGAAAACTGGGCGTGCCACCACCACCACTGCTGGCTCGAGATGACGAGCCACCTGGCGTGGTAGTGCCTGAAGGCATCTCGCTATCACCCAAGTTGGGCATGGATTTGGACTTCTTAATAAGGCGCTCATATTCTGAAATGCGGTTTGGCACCATATCGCGTGGCACCTCCATGCCCCAAGAGGGTGTCCAAGGAGAGAGGCGATGCCGATGCAGGTGAGGTTGGCGCTCTAGCTCCAGGATGCGAGCACGGACTGAGCGGATGACTTCAGATGGGATGAGCTGAGCTCGGTCAATCTGGTGCATCTTACGATAGAGCTGGAGAAAGCCCGGTGAATCGTGTGCCCGTCGCCGGTGAAGGCGAGGCAGTGAGCGAGAGGAGGTGGATCCACTCCCTGAGGGATTCCCATCACAAACCAGTGACCCAGCACTTTCTGAGCGAGTGGCGTTGTGCCCGCCTGAGCCAGAATGCCCATCATTGAGTAAGTCATCACAGCTGCGTGACTTGAGCTTGCCAGGGGAGGGCGGTACCTCCTCAGCACTGCTCCATGTCTCAGGATCCTGGTGCTTTGTCTGCCAGCTGTTCTTACAACAGACAGACTGCTTTGAGGAGGAGCTGCCTTCCTGGCTGCCATCCTCATGGTAATGGACAGGGTCAGAGGGGACAGGGGGCAGATAAGGGCCCTGATAAGGACCTGGGGAGGTCAGACTGTTTGAATACATGTTGCATGCGTCCCCACCTTTCAGATGTCCAATACAGAGCAGCGTGGTGAAAGAGAAGAAGGAGGAAAGCATGTTAAGCAGTAATACCCAGTAAAAAAGTGGAAGAACTGGGGAGAGGAAGAAGAATTAATAGAGAAAAGAGGGTAGAAAAAAAGATGATTTGATGCCTTTTCTGCAGACTTCCACCAATACCAATCAGGGAAACAACAACAGACAGACATTATAATGAGAAAAACACAACAAATGACAACAAATCTTTATTTTCTGGAGATGTGGTAAGTACAGTACACAGACATGACAGTCCGGGGAAAAGAAGGGGAACGTGAAATACAAAGTGAAAAAAACACCAAATGAAAAGAAGATGTTTGTGTGAATGTGTGTGTACCTTTGGCCCTGGAGGGTGAGGATGGTGAGGAACGAATCACAGGTTTCTTCAGGCTGCTGCTGGGTCTGTAGGCATCCACTGGTTTGGGGGAAGTGGCAGCTCTGCTCTGAGACTGAGCATTCACTTGGGAACT
>JAPZEA010000020.1:6016588-6030363 GCA_029783685.1 Heniochus monoceros | reverse complement strand
CACATTTTTTCAGAGGAACCTCCTCTGGTAGATGTTCCATTGGCAGCAGCTGACTGACATCTGAGTATCAGCGACGTGCTGTCAACTTCCAAATGGAGCACATCACAACCCTGTATAGCTTATCAATGTTACTACAAGATGTTCAGCCCACTTTTCAACAAGCCGGGATCGCAAAAGGATTTCAGACGTCTGACCCTTTACTACAGGCAACATGTGAAAGGAACCACAGGCTAGGCTAACTAGCTTCCACTCTGACAGTTAAACCTAGTTAGCACAACTTGCTATTATCAACAGCGATTCTCACCATACCTGCCAACATTGGGATTTTAAAATAAGGGAAATTTTATTGAGCCCCGCCCTGGGACATCCCACCACCCTCACCACTGTCCACACCCCCTTTACATTTAGACAAGAGCACACATAGTTAATCCTACAATCACCACTAGGCAACCACATGCTTTAAAATATCAGAGCAACAAGGATTGGGTTCACTAGTTCCAACATTAAGTATGTGACTACAATTAGGTGGCCAGAATCAGATACCTGTTTACAAGTTAAACACTGTCAGCAGCTTGCATTATATGGATGAATGACATTAAAGGGCATATAAATTTATATGCCAACTTTAACGAATTTTTTTTTCAGAAAGGTTAAAAATAAAGGAGATTTACAGGAAAATATTTAAACAGGAGGACAGCGGGAAAGAAAATACGGGATACGGGGGTGGTTGACAGGTCTGATTCTCACTAGATGTTACTTAATTTTTGTAATTTCAGCACCTGCTGAGTCACTGATTGCCAAAAGGAATGATTAGAGTCCTGTTGATAATGTTTAACCATATAGATCTGTATCTATTATATGAAAACGACTTAAAAGTTTAGCTCTATACTTTTTAAAGACAATCGTTAAGGATTATATTTCATTCTATAGCTCATTTACACCTAGTGCCTCCAACTCTCACTTAAATAACAGTTACATTACAGCCCAGGACAACATAATGACTGACACTGAAGACATAATGACTTTGAGCATCTTACTTAATTATACTCAGCGGCTGTATTTAACAGATTGTAATTCCATATCCGTGCGCCAGCTTCTGTTCGCTGATCATTTCCCGTGACAGCTGTTGACGTTGTTAAGCCAAGGTGAAGAAATGACAACACGCCTGTTTGTCATCACTTTAGACGTCTGAGTCTGAGGTTTGTACAGTATAAATGTGAGCGTGCAAGACTTCCACAAAGGGAGAAACATGCTATGTCATGGAGGATATATCCTCCTCCAGCTAGCCCAGTTAACACTATTAATGGCTTCCCAGCATGTCCAAAAGCTGTCTTGCTCCCTCATTAGGAGAAAGTGTCAGTGCCTGGACCTTTGCTAAAAGGGACCCCTGCTGTGAACTGAAACAGAGAGCAGACCACTATCTACTGGGGCCGCCCTTAAGCGTCTCTCCCTCTCTCTCTTTCTCTCTCTCTCTCTCTCTCTCTCTCTCAACTCCCTTTCTTTCTTTGTCTCTAAACCCATCCATCATTGCTTTTCCTGTTTCATCCAGGACCCGAGGAGGACTTCTTAATTAGTGCAGTCATTAAAAGTAAAAAATCTCACAAAGACGCTGTGGAGGCATGCGCTAATTCCACATTCAGACGCCATCATCTCGCCGTCGAAGCGATAGATTGGATGGTCGGAATATTCCACTTTATAATGAAAAGAGCTAAAAATAACCAACCACTCATTTTTAATACAGTGATTTATCCATTTGAATGGCCATCAAGGCTTCTTTAATTCTCTTTGAGATGTCAGTGCACTTGTACAGTATATGTGTGTTTAACATGAGGTCTGCAGACACATGGCAAGCGATGAACGGGTGGTGATGCGACTTAAAAAAGATCATGGATCTCGTAGCAAGCCAATAGGTATAAAGTTATTTAAATAATTATTTTTATCTTATTTTTAGCTTGATTTCAGCACTGTGGAAGATGACTATGCAGCCCCAGGGACCAGAGCCAAGTGTCAGGGTTGCAGACCACTGGACAGAGCTGTCATGACCCGAGCCCTCCAAAACCAACTCTGTCCATTTTAGAGCAGCCTCAGCCGGTCACATGATGGAGCAAAGGCCTCCCAACCACAGCCCTCCAACATTAACTCTCTCCATTTTCCAGCAGCCACAGCCAGCCTCAGGACGGAGCACAGCCCTGCAACACCAACTCTGTCAACAAGGCCAGTATGGGAAACTGAGGAGGACCCTGACACTTTGCTTGACCCCTCCTCAAGATCCAAACTCAAAAGAATCCTGGGGACAGATGTATAAACAATGTGTACACACAACCATGTGCATATCTTTTCCCACATATTAACTTGTATTTGTAAAGGAAATATATGCATTGTAAGTAAATCTTAAATGTAAAAAAACTAAAGTAAAAGTAAAGCTTGTTTAGTCACTGATGTCACTGATGGTGTTGTTTTTGCGGTCAGCACAGTGTTCTGTAAACTGTCACTCAAAGGTGCATTCATAAACTTAATTTCAAATTAATTAAAATGACTTTAGTCATTCTTTTTATTTTCAGTGGAGCCATTTCATCCCTGTTATGAACTTTTCATTTGATCCTGACTTGCAAAGCACTTTGTGAAGCCTGTTTAAATATAATCTCTATAGATTAATCACTGATCATCCTTCTGATGTTTAATAATGATGACTGGGATATAACCACAATGATGTTTTCTATAAACAGCCACAGCCATGTGTATAGGTTGTCTGTATTGACAGCTGTGCTGCTGGAGATCCATGAAACACACGCCAGTTAAATTGCACCTTTTCTTCTTTGCCATTCTTCTTATTGACAGGTCTAATTAGTGGTGGGGCAGGAACAAGTATCGATATGCAAACAGTGGTTTAAGGTGGTTTCAACATCCATTTATGGGAGTGGAAATGAGGTTTGTGCACATGTGCCCGTTTCCACAATGATCAAGAAAAACAAAAACTAATCCAGGCATATGTACAGCTTTATAAAGATGAAAAGAATGATATCCAGATTTCTGTCTGGAGAGTTTTATGAATCTGGCCCATGGTTTCCAGCAACCATGAACGGGTAGCCCCCTGTAGCCATTCAGAAACTTTGTTTTTTGTGAAAATACTAAAAATGCAGCCAAGAACATTACAAGTGGAAAACCGTTCATCTGCTCTGATCTTTATACAGTCGAGTTTTTCAGGTTCCTGGCTCTAGTCTTTCACATGAGCATAAACTTGCCAAAATAGAGGGACATGAGGCGAGTGAAGAACCAGTCCAACACACTGCGGTGTCACCAAACATTTCAGTGATCTAGCCAAGCACAGGATGAACTGCTGTAGGACTCTACAGCCTGCAAGTCCGTGGACTACCTCCCGTCAGAACCTGTCAGTAGAGGAACGAACGGATGCCACAAAAACAAAACTTGGAAGTAAGCAGTGCATGGAAAATAAGGCATCCAAATGGGCCACAAAACCTAGAAAGACTCATCTGATGTGGCGTTTTCACCCATCAAAAAAGGACTACCTGGCTGTCACATACATTGTGATAACTGTTACACAGGCCCAGCACTGTTCAGACACCTCGGTGACTTTGGCTTTGGAGCATGTGGCGCCTACCGTGACGGACGACTCTCACCAGGAAGTCCCCGAGAGGCTCTGGATCAGAGACGGCAAGCTTCTTTTTGTGAAACAGGGATACAACAGAGGTCTGCATTTGTTCCACCATTCATACCACGTACTGGTGGGAAACATGTGAGAGGAGAGAAAACTGGTGGATATGAGAGGATCTCCATTCCCAGGCCTTCTCCCATCGGGGAGCATAAGAGGTATTATTTATGATTACTGTTATTGTCATCTGCTATAAAAGGATGTCTTTCACTGAAAACTGTCATTGACCAATGACTGATAAAGTTTATCACTTCATTCAACAGGTATATAGGTGGTGTGAACTTGTCTGATCAGCTGCAGAGATATTACACCATCCGTCACAAGACCATGACACAGTGATACAGGACGCTCTTTTCTCACTTTGCTGGCATTGCTGCCAACAACAACAATGTCCTGCAGATGTAACAGCATGCTGCAGAGGTAAGACCCGTGACCCACCAGACTAATCAAGAACAGCTTGCAGCTGAGCTGCTGGGGGTGCCACTGGACTCCTCAGTCCCTGACAGGGTATAGAGTGTGTCCATATACCTGTGGCAATTGCTCCTGGCAAAGAAGCCAGGAGCCCAAATAAGCCCAAAAAGGCAACAGAAGGGAAGAAAGTGCACACTGTGCAAAAGAAATATAAATAAATATAAAGACTGCTTTCATGTGTAAGGCCTTTCTGATGTATCTCTGCATGATTATGGCCAGAAATTGCTGGTAAATACGCCACAGCTAGAGGTTTCAGAGGTGCAGGGCAAAAATGCTTGTTGTTCAGACCTCTTTTTAAAGATTATAATGGAAGAAAGGACTAAATGAGGCAGTTCAAAGCAGTTATGGGACATTTCTGAGCCTTGGTGTGTGTTGCAAAATGTCGTCTTTGTTACCTTTGTCAGTTTTTTGATTAAAAAAGGGAGTTTTATGTGTTTATTCTACAATTATTACCTTATTTCTAAAATTTTACAGCCCAGTACATCTCAGGTAGTGAAGTCACTGAATAGCAGAGGATTTGGGGATTAAAAAACAAAAACAAAAAAGAACAATTACATAGCCAGACAGAGGTCAACAGTAGGCTCCAATGGGTTAATATGATCGGCGATTCAGCAATAATTCCGACTGGATAATGCAAGGCTTCTTTCCATATGCAGTCCATCTATATAACTCATCATAATGATTAAAGATGTATGAAGCATAAAGAAATTCTTCTCTGGATGCATTGAGTGAACTGAATAGTGTGATCAAATGCAGTATGTTTTATTTAGCTCTATTTTTACACAAATAGTTCAATATTTTGGGAAATACACTTATTTATTAACGCAAGGCAAAGAATCTGCTGACCATACCTTCAGAGATGACGAATCTCTGGAGAACACCAGGCTGGCTGTGTCCCCCTGCTCCAGTGTTTGATCAGCTCTGTAATTCATGCATCAGTATCAATATTACAACTCAATATTACACAGCCAGTATCAATATTTCCCAGAATGTTCAAATATTGCTTCAAAAGCATTGACCTGCTTTGTAGTTACAAAGAACATAAAAGTCACAAGAGCAGTGAAAGAATATGACTCCCACTCAAACTGTTTGAGTAGAAAAATGAACGTAGCTCAGACACATGAACATATTTCCTCAGAGGCAGCTCTTTAGCGTACGCTGTGTGTTTTTGCATCTACTTGCTTGTATCTAAATAGCAAATTTCATTCTGGCTGAATGACCCTCTTATGATCTAATAGCGGTAATTGTGTTTTTGGCTTCAGTGTGATGATGACCTTTGCTGTTCAGCTGGCTCTCAAGCCTGTACTGGCACCGTGTCTGTGTACTTTTAATATCATGAAAACATCACTGTAACATTGCCTTGAAATGTAAATGCCCTATTTCAGTTACTGAACTGGCATGAATAGAGGAGGATAGAGGAAGACAGACTATTACGATAATGTGTTATTGTGACTTGTCAAAAACAGAATCAGCTGATGATAAACTATCAATAACCTAACCAATGTGTTTATACTCTATAGCCAAAAAAGAATCATTTGATGCAGCCTCCAGGGTCAAAGTCAGGCATCAAGATTGTGAAAACATTAAACTTCTGTTTATCACAGTTCTTGGGTAATATCATTGCTTTTTGCATGTTATAGCTAGTGGTTCGCAAACAGTGCACACTGGTTTGTGCCGTTAGGTCCAGATGTGCTGAGGGATTTTGAGACACTCTTACATTATTATTGCAATATACAACTCATGGTAAAACATAAGCCTCGTCTCTGGAGTCTGTGTCGGCAGGAGGAATAATCCGGTAGTTGTGTGTATTTCCCTGTTTTATTTGTAGTTGTGAACTGGATTAGAACTGAACAGTTTTGGGGTTGTGGGGGAAAAATAATTTCTCAGTTGGATGTAAAAATATTCTGCCTCTACACACTGTTTTCCCCCGCTGCTTCTCTGATGTCCGCCCTCCCTCTTGCTTCTCTCCTGACACTTTCACATCTAAAATCGTTGAATTGAGGGTTTATTTCAACCAAACCAGAGCTGATGGTGGTTGTTGGAACAGTGAAAGACGAATCAAGAAGGTTTTGTTTTGCTTGTGTCGAGTTTGAACAACCTGTGTTTTACAATTATAATGAAATGACTGTTTCTGTAAATGGAGTCTGGTGGGTCCAGCGCTCTCGCTCAATACTGGGCCAATTTTAAAAAATGTTCCCATTGGTCACTTGAACACAAAAAGGAGAAAAATGAGAAAACAGAGTCCATAAAGACATTTGACTGGAATTTGTACAGGACACTGAAATCTTCCAGGACACGTGGATGGAAACCACATGGATGTGCACGGTAAAGTCACCATGAATATGGGAGAGAGAAAACAACATAAACAATTCAATCTATAAAAACTACAGATCATTCATGAGTAGCTCACACATGTAATTAGATTTTAACCACATTTTAAGTTTGATTTTATAAAATGCTGTAAGCAGCGGAGCTCCTTATCTCCATGGGAAGATTATTCTGGAGAGTTGCTGCTCTCACAAATGAAGGGTGACTTTTTTCACTGAAATGATACCAAAACAGTCGCCTCTGGCTGCTGCCCTTATTTCAAAAATATTTTTCGAGGATTTTGTCCAATACTTTATATGTTTACGGACATGTAAGAAATCTTTTTCTTCGCTGCTTTTGTTGCAGCGTTGCTAGGTTTCTTGGCTCTTTTCTGCCATCGACTGTTGATTAGCAGAGTAGCGTGAAACAAGCCGCAGAATGTGACTCGGTGGCAATTTACAGCCATAACATGAGCCAAATTCAGTTTTTTTGCACCTTTTTTCACTCACTCACCTGTCATTTCAGATCCTGTTGTTATCAGATCAGCATTAGCCCTCAGTGTGTTCCCACCAGTTCCAGTCACCTGGTCTCCACACCTATCTGCACACCTGCTTCCCATTCCCTAATTAGTCTCCTGCTGCCCTACAAAGACAAAGTGCAGTAACTGCTGAAGCTGAGAAAAAAAGAGTTTAAAGTTGTCAGGATGGCAAACTGTAAAACTGAATGAAAGTTTGTTGTGCTGTCATGTCATGTTTTTTTTGCATTATTATTTTTTATTAATTTATCCATGCGCCATACAACCCACACCACGCCTCTGCCTTTGGATTATCTTCATGAGTGTCCAAAGAAACTACAATATCTACCAACAAAATGTGTTATCACAGGTTTATTATTAATTTTAACTTGATTGTGTGAGAAAACAACAAACTTCAGTTTGACTATTATTTGCAGTCCATAGCTTATATAAACCAAGTGTTTCTGCCTAGTTTCTATACTATTGACATTTATACTTAAATCAATATACAGTATATTAATCTAAAATGTAATATATTTAATCACAAACATATAAGCATGAATTAACACAGCTTAAACACATCAAATCATATTAAATTCATGCTGAGATCTGCTGCTAAGATCTGCCAAGCTAGCTACCTTTAGCACGAGTTGAGCTGTTTTTTCTTCTCCATCATGATTTTTTTTTTTTTTGCTTTCTGTAATTATGTGAAACAATGAACTAAATAATCAAAATATCAGTTATTCAAAGTAGATATTTTTCATTTAAAAATAGCAACCGGGGGGAAAAAAACAAAACAAAAAAAACTTAGCTTTAGCTCTATCCCACAAGCTAGCTTTCACTTACTAGAGCCCTCTTACTTTAGCTAGTTTTAGCTTGCTTTCTTCAGGTTAGCCATGTTTTGAGCTAACGTTGACGAGTCCTGTTGAGCACAAATTGCCAAGCCAGAGTGCAGCACCATCAGCCTGTGCAGCAGTAAACCAGGATGCAGTAATTACACAAAACGCAGCACAGATACTGTGTTTATGCTTAGTTTTTAGTTGTGTGCTTTTATGCTTTTGAAAGTGGCTGCTGTTGGATCCCATAACTAGCAACTGTGCTAATCTAGGCTGTACATGAGTTTGCCTGAATCTGACTGAAAGCTGGAAAAAAGTCCCCAGAAAGTGTGTTCACTATTGCTGAAGGTCAATAAGAAACACTTCTCAACAGTAGCAAATGCAAAGTTGTGTATTGGTAGTGTTGGTACCTACAGCAGTATTCCCTGCTGTACTCCATGAGTGTTTTTTAGAAGCTTTTTAGCCTTTATTTGAGCCCACAAGCCTCTCAGTTGATGATCACTGACCTGAGCAACTGTACTATCTCATTCATTGACTTGCACTGCAGTAAGACCGTGTCAGCTCCAACCAACCGTCACATAAACATACTCCTGGATGCAACCAACCAACAATACCCACCCAGGCAGCAAAGCCTGCCTGCACTCAGCTGAACTTACACTTCAGGTAATTCAAAAGAAGAACAGTCAAGCACAGAACACAAAGTCGTGGAAACATCTGCATTTGGTTGTGTTTCTCATTTCCACAAATGATAGAAAACAGGGAAACACAGTGATTGGTAAATGTGTCTATATAACTTGATTTTCACATTTTACACCATGCAGTATCTTTTTCACAATGATACCTGAATGCAAATATCTGACAAACACAGTGTGCGTTCAAATTATATTTTCTGACTTTAAAAGATGATGATTGCCTTAATGCTCTATTTCCACTGGACATGTGTGCTATAGATTATGGGATATTAGGGACTGCAAAGGATACAGCGCTTGTGCAAAATAAGCACTTCTGCATTTCTTGGTTGACTTTGGAGGAGCCATTGAAATGGGGCAAACTGTTATGATGTATTCGTTCTACAAATGGGCACTTATGAGGATCCAGCCTCTGAATCAGGACACAGCCAAAATACATATGGAAGAGAGGGAAACTCCTGACTTTGCAATTTCAAAGTAATATGCTGGTCCTGACGTGATTTAGTGTATTATCCAGGTAACCACGACGACTATGAACATAAATTCATCTCAGCAAATCCATTTGACATGGACAGTGTTATGAGAACGTCAGTGAGAAAAAATATATATTCTATCGTTTTCTAACCCATAATGTGGCCAAATTTTAGGTCACAGTCCAATCATCAGTTTTTATGTTGTACCTACATGTTCTCTTAACTGTCCTGCATCGTCTGTAAATCGTACATTGCTTAAACTACATGTCATATTAGCTTTCCTCTTCCTCACACTGTGTCGCACACACACTTGGAGTAACATGTGACCCAGATAACCTTTCGTGCCTACATTTCCCTTAGAGTTCTAAAAATAGCTGCCAACATTAAATGAAATATGACTGCATTTCAATGTAAATAATGCAATGCATGGTTAAAGACACAGACATCTAGACTACCGTGCGGTTTGTACGTTCACAGCTTCAGAGAAATACTTCTTCTCTCCGTTTGCTTCACTGATGTTATGTGGTTTCTGATATGTATTTATTATATTTCCGACTATGAAAAACGAAATTTTACCATTTTTATTTTGATATATTTATTTATATAACAGCCTATTGAACTAGTTAAATAGAACAGTACATAATTTGCCTGCTTTAAATGTGAAAAATATACATTTTTAAGATCTTATGCATCACAGGAGACCCTGCATACATAAGGTACTGTAATGCCTTCCATAATTAAAAACTGTATAAGTACATTTTGAGATGATTGTGATGAGATAAGGATTATATATGTATCTTAAAATATTAAAGTTTACTTAGTCCAGTCCAGCCAAATCATGTCTGCTAAAGACTGCCAAACTTGTTAAATTGAGTTCATTTTGCAGCAAAATAGCAGAGCCCATTTTAGGAAAATGGCTTTTAGGAAAGAGGGGGAAAAAGAGGGGAAGTGCTTACACACACTATACCATACTGATTCAATGAATTTCTTTCAGACGCTTCCCTCAGTCTTCATCTTTCGCTCTTCTTGTCGGGGTTGATTGGCTCTGAAGATTGTCTGGTCTAGTGGTAAAGCACACCGCCTCCAGAATCCCATAGAATCATGGGATTGAATCTCAGCAGAGTTAAGAGGAACCTAAAACACACCAAAAAAATCTATCTGTCTGCTTTCATTCTGTTGATTGTTGTTGTTTCTCTACCTCAGAGAACCACCTCAGTCATGCATTGTTTGCGTGTCATGATATCATCGTTGAGCCATTCACGGCATGGACACAGGGTTAATTCAACCAAAAGGAGCATTAATTGTAGCCTCAGTGCCCATTTTTAATGACTACAGGAAAGCTGTATAGTCACTCATCCAATTTTCACTCCAGTGTTTTAGTCCTGGTTTTGCTCCAGTATTTAGTCCAGCCTTTTATTTCTGTCTCTAAGTCAGTTGCAACAGTACGATAGTGGCACAGATCACTTGTCCTCGATGGTGGTTGACGGTCTCTGGTGTTTTAGTCCTGGTTTCATACAATAACTTCCTGGTCTGCTGTAATTAAATCTAGTCATTGTTGAGACACACCACAGACCTTTTTCCTCAGACGGCACGTCACAGTATGAAAAGACCAGGTGTGATTATTAAAATGATGAAAAAATGATGGCTAAATTCCATTTAGCTTCAGTTTCAGGGTCCTAGCATTGTGCATGCTGCCTCAGTCTCACTGTCGACTGAGATGAGCCAGGCATCAGTTGCTCTCCAGTGACTGTGAAACTTCGGGGCATGATGGGAAACACCTGGCTCTGATCTAAGAGCTGATTGGTTTAGATCAGGGCTGCTAAAGGTGGGGCCATGACAAAAAAAAATCAAATATAAATCAATGTTTATGCTCTTTTTTATTCAATATTTTTAATAATCTGATGATAGCAGGCAGAGGGACACTTTGTGCAGGAAGTCAGTCAATTAAGGGAACTTGGGATCCGAGAACCATTTTGCATCTTACAGTAAAATAGAGTAGATGTTTGCTTTTGGCCCATAGTCCACCATTAAATTTCAGTTTTGGACCTCCAAGGAAACAAGTCGGGGCACCCCTGTTTCAGATGTTAGAACAACAGCATGACGTTTTCTAAAAGCTTTTTGAAGTTCGTCTTTTATTGAAGACATTTTGATTTTATTGGGCGGATTTTGAACTATGAAGGTTTATTCTGTTAAGATAATAAGTGTCATGTGGTTGATGGCTATTTTTAGCAGTCAGAGCGACTGAATCCGTTCAGTTTATATTATAGAGTGCATATTATCTGTGATAGGGTTGGGGTTACGGATTCATTAGGCTACAAATATTATTTAATTCTCATAGCGGCATATGAAGTTAAGCCCTGACAGTCGATTTCTATAAACTGATATGACGGCGTGGCTTACACAAGAATTCTAGCCCATCTAAATTTTCATGTAAAATAATTGAGTAATACTTTTAATAGGCTACCGTGTCACACAGAGGAACATAATTAAACAACAATTACTGCAGACTGAGTACAAGCTGCAGTAGATTGGTGTGATAACGTTTTATTAAACCGGGATCAGATCTAAGAGGATGTGACATCCTGTACAGACTGTGAAGGCTGTTGGAAGCTGTCTCCGTCTGCAGCTTTTTGTCACTGCCCCCTGCTGCTGCTGCCTGACCTCGTCTACTTTCCCGGCGAGGCGCAGTTCATCTCAAATGACCCTATAGACTTCAAGGGGAAACATTTATGGATAAATATTGTTGGTGCCACTGTTGCAAACACAAGCTGATTGCTTTCCATTTTCCTCAGTTCCCAGCAGCTACCGAAAACACAGGAAACACTGCATTTGTTTCCAAATCTCCACGAAGAAATGATCAACACCACTTTGGACATAAAGTGAAATTGTCACTGGAGTAATAACAGTTTGAGTATTCATGCAAACACATATCTACACCAGGGGTTAGTGTTGTTTGGAGGGGGAGGAGAAGAAAACATTGGGAGAAAAAAACATGAGTTCATTCAATCATATAATCTATAATGGAGGCATGAAAGCAGATAGAAACGGTGACAGCATTTCGTACAAGGTGGCAGATAAAATTGCACAGTGACAACAAGGCGCTTGCAGGGAGCCAATCTAAATACCAGTGGTGTCATTATTCTATAGCCATTACATCAACATTTACCTCATAATGATACTTTAAAGCAAAAAACTTCTCTATTGCCAGTTTAATGAGACACTTTAATAGAGCAGAGCCATTTTTTGTGTAATTAGTAACACCTGTGCTTTTCCCGCTATGACAAGTCAAAATGTCTCCTGGGAAAAAGGCCTGTTGCGTTAAAAGGCTTTAATATATGTACTGTGTGTGTCTGTGTGTGTGTGTGTGTGTGTGAGAGGAGGCTGCACACCTGGGTCAGAGTTTCATGGCGGATAATGGCGTCACCTGCAAAGTGACTTTTAAATAAAATCTAATTATCTCACAAAGTAAAAGTAGTATCAGACTAATTAGGGCGCAGACATCTCACCTCATTCTATTAGGATATCAGCCTCGCTCGCCTAAGAAGTGTTCCTCAAGAACATTAAAGGATTCTGCACGGCTCTCCATCACGAGTCACATGCACACACGACTGGAGCGGCGAATTCGTGCCCAGTGAAACGCACGTGTGCACGCATACAACACGGGACCTTTAAAATCTCAAAGTAATAAAAAGGATGAGGCATTAGAAAGTGTCAGGGCTGTCTGAGAGCCACCTGAAACCCAGGTCCTCAAATATGAGTCATCATCACGTCTTCCCTGGCAATATCCTGTGATGAAATAATCCAGAGCACACACACACACACACACACACACACACATATATTGAACACACTCATAGCAATGAAAAGGATGATGTTTGCTTAAATGCTACGCTAATACACTGCAGCTCCACTTTAAAACCTATTAATTTTTCCTATATCTAATCTCCTTATCTGTCGCTGCATAGACACACTACATTTCTTTCAAAGCTCTCTCTCAAATATCACTGTCACTCAAACCGAAACCACACGAGAGTTCAGACGTGTCATCTAGAGATTAAACTGTCTGCCATTGATCCTAAAATGTGCACGCCGAATACAGATGCCATGTTGTTCGAGATAACGTGCATGGTGGTTTGTCATGTGAGTCGCACTCATTGACTCAGACTTTTGTTCCTATCATTCTGTGCAACCAACAAGCACTTCAGGGCTCTCTCGCAGGCGTTATGTGTACTTTGGGCATTAAATCCAGAGACTTCGTTTGAAGAAACATAAAAATCTGTGTAATTGTGTGTCCTATGGTGACATGCTGTAATGCAAAATATGAGATCACAAACACTCTGATTAATTAAACTTGATATACAAGGCAGAGTCCTGGGGTTCGGTGCATACAAAATAAGGATGCTGTGACTGGGACGTTGTATTAGCCAGGTGACTTTGCTAAATTAAACAAGGAATAGTTTAACGTCAGTCTATTTTCCAGATCTGAGAGGCCTCCAGGTTAAAAATCGACCATTTAAGTTAGTAATCCAGCTGACAGAGACAGGCCTCAGGTGCAGCCCTCCCTTTATAGGTCGTCTCTGCCTTTGAGCTAATTAGAACATAAATCAATTTTTACTGTCCCACAGCCAAACCCACTGATCAACAATCCAGCCAATCCCCAAACAGCTGATGGCAAACGCACAACGATGAATGTTTAAGTGGATGAACTGGGCAATCAAACTGCTTACGCGCACACACGCACACACGCACTGACTCTCATGAGTGCATCTGGTTGGATAGGATAGAGTGATGTGGTGCCAAGCAAAGAGAAGGATC
>JAPZEA010000020.1:5923984-5935105 GCA_029783685.1 Heniochus monoceros | reverse complement strand
CCTCTGGCGTTGAAAGCTATACTCTGTAAACTCTCTGTATTTCAGGTGGTGTGTACAGTATGTGTTTTTTTTTGCTTCACTTTGATCAAGGCTCCATGGTGAGTAAAATAAAGCCAGTCAGGATTTTATCAGAGGCAAAACAATGTTTCATCCTGAAGAGCCTGAGCTGTGTGCAGAGTGTGCAGTGCCTCCTCACAGTATTCCTCTGCTTTCTTTTCAGGTTTTCTAAACAGACAGGAGAACTGGAAATGAATCATCTCCCTTCTTTCCTTTAGAATCATTACTTTTCTCCCTTTCTCATCTCCCAAACTGCAATACGGATGCATCTTCTTGCACATTTCTCCTTCACTCCAGTCAAACATCCATTATCTGCTTTGTATCTTGCACATTCCCCCTCTTCATCACTCCTGCCTTACAGTTTTTCCTTCCATCCCTTATCTACATTCTTAGATGCAGCCTCTGTTCATTCCCTCACCCCTCTTCTCGTCCTTACCTCTGTTCTTGCTCCATCCTCCTCTTTGCTTCTTGACATTCTAGTCGCACAGCCTCCCATTATTCCTCCCTGTTAATCCCTCTCTCTGTGTCCACTGCAATCCCCCTGCATCTCCCCCTCGGTCTCATCCCCTCCTCTAATCAGCTGTCTACTCTGACCCTTTTCCCCCCTCCTCGCGCTCACCTGGATGATCAGGCTGTAGTTGGCCTGGGAGAAGAGCGGCGGGTTGTCGTTGACGTCCGAGATGTCGATGTTGATCATGGCGCTGCTGGAAAGAGGGGGCGCACCGTTGTCTGAGGCTACCACCGTCAGAGTGTAGCCAGAAGTCTGAGAAAAAGAGAGAGCGGGAGAATTAGCATACATAAGCAAAGCTGCTTTTGTAAGCACTAATGCAGCGGAGATCAGTAAACAAGCTTCCCGATTAGGCCTGACATGACTCTGATTGGATTCTGCATAGAGTGCAATTAGCTCCTCAGTGGATTAAACTCGATGTGTACAGTCAGCATTGTGTCTGCTCTTTCTCTTACTCTCTCTCTGTCCAGCTGGCGAGCAACTTTCAGCTCTCCTCGGACCGGATCGATGGTGAAGGGGCTGCCTTGGTTTCCGTCCACGATGGAGTACCGCACACGGTCGTAAGAGGGTCCGTCAAAATCCTCAGCGATCACCTTCGAATCAAAACAACAATCAATCAATAATCCTTCAAGACGCTTCTCATTAGTTGGTGGGTGGGTGAGTTGGAAAAATACATCATATAAATATATGCACCAATGAGGATTTAGCAATACTTGAATTAAAATCTGATTTGTGGATAGTTGAAAATCACCCACACGGTCCTGATGAAGCAGATTAAACAGGTTTGATTATGTTTTTATTTATTGTTCGAGAGAACTACTCTGCATTTGATAATAAGATTTCGGGAGCTTTAAAGCACTGCTGCACGACTGAAACCATTAGTCAATTAACCAATTAGTCAATCAACTTGCAACTACTTGATCGTGGATAAATCGTTTATATTTATGTAGCATTTATAGTATTTTTTCAAGCAAAACATTTTCTTGTTCCAATTTCTGCAATGTCTATGATTTTCTGTTTTCTATCATATATCATAGTAGACTAAACAGCAACATTTGAAGATGCTAAGTAAGTTTTTTATTCTCTGGAAAATCTGTTGAAGTCTGACATATTTATATCTCTGCGATCATAATGTCCGGTGAAAATCATTCCCACGCTAAATATGACAATATTCTGGCTCTACACGCTGTTTTTCGGGAAATTAAGGGTTTGTTTCAACCAAACCGGAGTTGATGGTGATTGTTGGAACAGTTAAAGATGAACCCAGAATATTTTCGTGAGTTATATTTTGTTTCTGTTGAGTTTGACTGTTTTACGATGATAAAATTACTGATTCTGTAAATGGAGTCTGGTGGCTTTGGAGAGAGCGATATAGTGTCTCTTTGTAATGAAACAAAAAGGATCTTACGCTTTAACAAAAAGGTCTGTCTCTGCAGGGATCCTTTCCATAATGCTGTCAGACACTTAGAACAACAATCTGAGTCTGTCGGTGGCAAAATCAAAAAGCACTTTTAGTGGACGTACCTTGACACTGCACAAACGCCCAGAGGGATTACATTACAGGCTGTTTTGTCGCTGCAGCGCTCTCTTGTTCAATACTGGAGCAATTTCAAAAACTGCTGTCTCCATTAGTCACTTGGATGCAAAAACATGGGAAAATAGGCCCATAAACACGGGTAATATCTGATTGGAATCTCTCCCATTTGTGTGGGACACTGACACGTGGACGGACACAAATTTTTCAGATGGACACTGTGATTTGAAGACATCACCGTGGAGACTGGAGCTGGGATTGACCTTTGATGCTATTTTCTGACATTTGGCAGACAAAACGATTTATCAAGAAAACAGTAGTCATTAGTTGCAGCCCTGCTATCGCAACATCATACAGATGCATGCGACCTTTTCTTTCTCCTGTGTGTCCTCCTTCAACACACACACACTCACACTCAGAGGAATATACACACAGTCTTAAAACCCACCAACCATCACATATTGAAAGGGATCCCCGGGGAAATCAACAGACAGAGAAGATTTACAAGTATGAGACAATGGCAGGTGTTAAAATCTAATTTTCTGATGGATAATTTATATTCAGGTACATTAGACACACAGATAAATGCCCATTAGCAGAGGCATTTATGAGGGGAGGGAGGAAAGGTGGGCAGACGGAAATAGACGGAGTGAAAATGCAACATGCAAAAGGTAGAAAATCCATTATCTTGGATTGGGGCTTAATGAGTCAAATGCCTTTCAATTAAAGTGTTTGAGCATGTGTGTCAGATAATGCCTGAGAACAGGGGTGCAGCGAGCATGAAGAGCATTGGTCCTAATTTAGCTGTGCTACCAGATGGTGATTTGCCACAGGTGCAGATATGTGATAGTGTATGCAGAGAGTAATGGGCAGAGAGGATAAAAGCTGTGAGGGAGTAAATGAGCAACTGAGTGAGAAGGTGAATGAACCAAAGAAGGAGATGGAAATGTCTTTCATCCTCCATGCAGCTATATAGTAATTATGCGCTCTTGTCTTCCTAATAAGCACCCACTGTATGCAGACATGTCCCCAAAGATTGCATGTATATTCTCACCGCCATCACAGTCTTCCCCAGCTCGGTGTCCTCGCTGACGACGGCCGTGTAGACGTCCTGGCTGAAGGCAGGTCTGTTGTCGTTAACATCAGTCAGGTTGATGTTCACAGTGGCCATGTCGCTGAGCGGTGGGGAGCCACCATCTGTAGCCTCGATGGTGATGTAGTATTCATGGGAGACCTCGTAGTCCAACGGCTCAATCACAAAGATGTCGCCTGAGGACAAAGACAGATCAGAAAGTCAGGGAGGCAGGTGGTGTCAGCAACTCCCACTTCAATACCACCGAGTTATCTAAACATAAAAACACGCAAACCGCTGTGCGTCTTTATTTCATTGTGTTGTATTTGCAGCATTTTTTGCAGAGCTGTAAGTCATTCCTCTTCTGCTCCTGTTTTGTCAACAGGCTGAAATGTAGCACAAACCAGAAGTCGAACCGTCATCCGTCACTGACTCTCATTTGGAAGTCAAAACTTTTATGCTTGGCTCAGCTGCTTCAGCTTGGGTTACTGCTCGCAGCTAGACAACAGAACAGTATCCTATTTGTTTTTTTCGGTGTCGTGTTGCAGCCAGCCAATCACAGTCCAGCCTGAAACAAAGTACTGTGCTCTTTTTGAAATTCAAAGGAAACTCAGTGACAGTTGAATGTTGTTTGCAGAGAATTTCATTTGTAAATGCTGCCATTTGTAAAAATTCACACATAGGATAAGGCGCCTGGGATTGCTTAATGATGCTGCCGTCGTTTGTTCTCATGGCAATGTAGCACGGTGCCATGATAATGTTAAGACATGAATGCAGACTGTGTGGGCTCTTGATGTTTAAAGGTGCCCTGTGGAGCGTTTTTTGTAAACATAATCATGTCTATTGTGTGCATCCTTGAAGTCTTACAAACCTGATAAATGTACTTCCTTCCTCATGAAACACTTTTTGAATATTTTAGCTTGCGCACTGTTCACATCCATGTTTTCTTGCTATCACTCTCCATCTCTGCATTTGTTGTTGCATCGCTATGCTTCTTTGCACGGTGCTTTTCAATAGAATTGTGTGAAACCTGGGCGAGAACATGCTTCCTCGTGTGCGTACAAAAAAAAGCTGAAGCTAAAAAGAATATATGAACATCATCTATTCCACCACGTACCAGTGCGGGGGTCCACGCTGAACATGCCGTGCTCATTCCCACTGATGATGCTGTATGAGATCTCCCCGTTAGCCTCCATGTCCCGGCTGGCTGCCTGCACTCTGAGCAACTGCGTGCCCACCGCCACATCCTCGGACACGGTAGCCGTGTATTCGCGGTGCTCGAACACTGGCGGATTGTCGTTGATGTCCAGGACGGAGATCACCACCTGGCACAGCGAGGAGTGGCGTGGCGAGCCCTGGTCACTGGCGCGGGCCTTCAGCTCGTACGTGGACTGCACCTCGCGGTCCAGGGGGCGCTCCAGGCTTATGACGCCGGTGTGCTCGTCAATTGAGAAAAATCCATCAGCAGAATCGACCAGTGAGTAGAGGATGTCGCTGTTAAGACCTGGAATGACAGACAACAGACAGTTCGGGGTTTTTTTGTAGTTTTGACATTCATTCCTGTTTGCAGTGATGTGATGCCTCTCACTTTACAATCTGTCCCGCTACCCACATCTCAGCCATTAAGCTTGCGAGTAAAATGTTATTCTCACTAATAGGATTGATGGCCACATCAACACAAATACTCCTTTAAGTACACGGCACGAACAAGCACATTGATTCTTATATTGATGTATCGATTCTTGAATGATTCAAATCGTCATTTTCTATTCCCGTTCCAAAACATCCATCTTTCACACAGCCTCTGATAAACAGGAGCTGTAAGCGTCTAATCCATGCCGTCCTCATAACTCATGTCCTCCCACTAGCAAGACGCTCCCAGCAACAAGACAGAGACGGATCACAATGATAATCATAATGCCTTTCTGCAGGTGGCCCCCATTTGGAATACGCTATTATATTCCCATTTATCAGGTAAGTGCCCCCATCCTCGGTGGATCTCATTATCGTGCTGGAGAGACTACCACAGGGAGCCCTGCTTATGGTTTCCCATCACTTTTATCTGGTCCGATCATCCTTGAGACAATTGCTTAATGCTGGTTAAGTGAATTGTGCTGAATCTCGATTGGCTCTATTGCCTCATGCACCATGTTTATGATTACATGCTCAAACCATGGATGGAATGTTTGAAGCAACATCATGCAACTATTTCACCTTAAAATAACAGCTTCAAAATCATTTTGACGGTACACTGACTTGTAATAAGGAGAATGGTGCCTCTTTCATTTCCACTCTGAGCACCTGTTCTTGCTCTATGTAACTTCAGCTGCCGTCACTGCGGCACACACCACCACCTATGTAACTGGTTTTGGTGAAGAAAACGTATAAAACTTATTGCTGAATTAACCACTAACTGTTGCCGTTAGCTCAGTTAACCATGCAGCGAGCTGACTGGCTTTGGACCATCGGGAGGAGGAGCTTTTCAGAGTCAGTGTTACTGTGCTCAGTAGCCTCTATGGATATCATAGCAGAGGCGAAGAAACAGAAAAGGATGTTGAGAGAGGAAGCTAAGATAAGAAGAGAAAGTGACCGAGTGAGAGGCCAGACAAAAGTAAATCTAGGAACAGCTTTCAGTCCTTGGCGAGAGCTTCGAGAAATAAAAAGCTGCAGGACAGACGCTGAGCTGGCCTTCTTGCTATTGGACTTGTAATATTAGCCAGCTTGCTTGTGTCTTGTGTTGCTGCACTCGCTTGATGTTTGACTGTGTTAGCAAACTGCTGACTGGCTAGTTTTTTGATCATACGTTATGTAATCACAACAAATGCACGTGTACAGCTGTCCATATTTACGACTGTGGTGTGCAAGTGAATTTCACTAGCAACTGTAGCAACTGTATGACACTTTTTTAATATTAAAGTACAGCTGGAACGATTAGTCAAATGACCAGCAACTTCTCTGTCATATATGACAGTAAATTGAGTATTTAGTACTTAAGTATTTTGGGTTTTGGACTGGTGGTAGGTACAGCTGTCACAAATTATAATGGGCATGTTTTGCTACCTTCTAAAATTTGATAGACAGACATGCAATTAACAAACAATTAAGTTATTAATCAAGAACATAATCAGCCGATGAATTGATCAAAATATTCCTTAGTTGCAACCATATATTACAGACAATGTTGTACAGCACCTTTATTCTTAAAAAATCTCTGTAATATTACTAAAAGCATGCATGCTAACTGCAACACACAGATTTCATTTTGAGGACAGCTGGTACTTTAAGAGGTCTTTCTCTACAGTATTAGAGGCAAGATTGTCAAGAACGTGTATGAATCCTGCACAGCATCAAGGTGGACAAAGCAGAAATGATTGCATTTCTCCACACAGGAGCAACATGAGAAATCGAATGGAGAAAATAACAACAGCAACAAAGAGGGCAAAGAGAGACACTCTGGGCCAGGCAGAGTGATAAAGGACAAAGCAGAATCAGAGGAGGAATGTGTACTCGCATAACTTTAGTTTGCCAAAGATAAAGGGCAACAGTTTGGGTCTGTTTGTCTGTCTGGTTCATAACCATTCCACACTGATAAGTGCTGCTTTTCAGAGATTGTAACAGCAGGCTGAACTGAGGAGCAGCAATGTGGGTAAGTATCAAACATCTTCCAGCCAAATGGGCAGGCGGATCATAGAGGCTGTGGCACACAGCAGCCAGTGCCAAGAATGAGTCCTCACATAGATATGCAGTCAAATATCTATGGAGGATAAGAAAACTCTTTTCTCTTAGGAGGAGGGTTACATTAGTTTTGATGGTTGGCTGCAGAGACAGTTGAGTGAAGTGAACTAGGTCAAAGCTCCAACGCCTGTTTTTTCTTATACACTCTACACGTTGCTTGGTAGTTGCCAGTTACGCTTCAAGCTTGCACCTAAATCAAAAAATACACGACAGAGACAAGAAAAGAACTCTCGATGTGTGCGATACTCGCACGTGTGAGAGAAATACTAATCAAATGCCCCTCTGCTTTCACTCAGTGTAAGTCTAAATAATTACCGCCGCTGGCTAAACTGCAGGGAGCACCTTTTTTTCTCCACCTCTCCTTCAAGTACCCTTATCCTCGATATTCAAGATTTGAAGCAAATTTTGTGCCAGCAAAGCCTCAGGGAAGAAATGTATTAATACCAGCTCTTCCTTTCACCGTTTAACGTTATACTCTGAGGGACCCGATTCTACCATCCCTTTCATTCTGTCAAGCTGTCAGTCCAGCCAAAACGAGGGACTGAGAAAGGCAAATAGAAAGAGAGGGTGTTGATTCTCTGACAGGAAGCAGGCTAAAATGGTTCTTGGAGCTTGAATGTCATGCTCCACTGAACTAAAGGTGTAATCTGGACCGGCAGCTCCAATGGCTTCCTGGATAAAGTCGCCAGGAGCTTAAATGACTGTTTAACTGCATGGTTTAAGTTCTCAGTCTTATCCACACGCGAGCCTCTCAGTGGTTGGCAATGCTCGCTGAAAGGTGAAGACGCCTCAGATAAAATATGTGGCCCTGTGGCTTTTAACCAGGCAAATGGAAAATTGCAATCAGGCCTTTTGAGAATTCAGAGAGAGAGAGGAATTTCATTAGAGTGTAATGGAGCTTTTAATTTGAGGGGTTGATCACTCATGAAATTCCACATTTGTTATCCCTCTCTCCCGCCACTTAGTTGCATGAAGGAAAGATAATGACTGGTGCATTGTGAGTTAGCATGCAGCCAAAATGCATATGCATACTGCATACCATGATGCCCTTTTAAAGGTATATTCTTGAATCACAAGTGCTGCTTTTTATTATGACCTTAAGCAATGCCTTTGTTTGCCATTAACTGCATTTTAAGCATACTAATGTCCAGGCATTTGTGGGCTTTTTGCCTCACAATTAACTTTCGATTACCTCAGCAAGAGCTCTACTTATCTAAAACATAGATTTAGTATTTCTTTATTCATTCACAGCACTGGTGCAATAATGGAACAGCACCTAGCGCTGAAAGAACAGGAAAACTGCCATTTAAATGCTCACAGGGTTTCAAAATCTGAATCTGACTTTAATTGACTGTTAACTAAACCCCTCCCCTGAACTACAACTGACCAATCATGACTTAGCGACTGTAACAGAATGGGGCTGCATCTACAGAGTTAGAGGGGTGGTGTCTTTTTGTTTCCAAAACCAAATTCATAAAAGCTGATGACCTGAAAAGGATGATGACATATTTATCCATATTTAACACCCTTTTTACAGGGTTCTTGTTTTAAAACAAGTCAGCTGGAGACAGTGCTTTCAACCATCTCAAAAAGCTAACGTTAGCTTAACTAGCTAGTTAGCTACAGATGGTAAGTTGTCATTTCATGCAGCAAAATGGATGGTAAGAAATGAGAAGCCTGCTTTTGTTTACCACTGTCAAGAATTCTGAGAGGTAAATCTGCCCCATTATCACTGTAAACTGCATAAAGCTGCGGGACAAAGGAAAGCTTGACAAGCGTAGCAGCAGTAAATCAGGGGGTGGGACTCAGTGAACGCTGGCTTCTAATCTGAGCCACTCCTCTGTCCACAGGTACTCAACTGTATTTAATTATATGGATAAAGGAATTTTCCCAAAATGGCATACACAAACTCAGCTGAAGCAGGAAGCAAAACACAAGCAGCACAGCTGTCTGATTCTTTAACCAACTGTTTGCCGACGATCACTTTGATAATATGAGTCAAGTTAAACAGATTATTTTTAAGATTCAGTCACTACAAATGGAAAAAAATCCAGATTTGCCATCCTGGACAGACTTTGGAATGAAGGACAGTGAATCTATAGATAGATGATGGATCCACTTTACTGTAAATTAAAGGTTTTAGATAATGGACTGAATGGAAGACTTGTTTCTGAGAACTCACCGGTATCAATGTCGTTTGCCAGCAGTTTTGCCACGTATGTGCCCATCTCCGTGTTCTCGAAGACTGTGATGGTGTAGGGATCCGATGAGAACTGTGGCAGGTTGTCGTTGACGTCTTCCACAGTGATGTGGATCTCAGCCTCGCAGTACCGCCCTCCTCCGTCCACCGCCCGCATTTTGAAGCGGTGCTCGTCTTGTTCCTCTCGGTCCAGAGGCAGCAAGGTCTTCAACTCCCCTGAAGGTGAGACACAACTATTTTGAGCAACATACACACAAGCACAAAGACACACACTCACATAATTCTACTCAAGGGACATAAAAAGATCAAATTTACAGACGTAAAACCGTCTAAGCAATTGAGCAAGAGACAGAGTTTATGCACAAAACACAGGACAAAATGTACATATTCTCTCCAGCACTGTAACCTCCTTTTCAAGACATCACAAGACATCCAAACAACAAATGGCTTTCAAGAGGGAGAAGAGGGGAATAAATAAGTAACTGAAACACAACAGGAGGGAGGAAATGGCAACGAGAGCGGCCTGATGAAGGAACCCATCAGAGTTGGCAGCTAAATGCAGCTTGGAAGCGTCCTGGGATGTGAGGCAGCCAACATTACCACAACCTCTCTGGAAAACTCCAGAGCCTCTTGGCAGTCCTCATCTGCAATAATCCTACTTGTCTACAGTGAAAAAAAAGAAATAACACACCCTCTCCATACCAACAGCACTGGTGCTGGTAACTCAATACTGAGGGTTGCTAAAAGGAAGCTGGACGTTTTGTTGCCTTACAGTCTGCTTGGTGACAGTCTCTCAGCATATTAAGGCTGAACTGTGCCATTACTTAGGTGTTATATACAGCAGCAGATGTGCTGTTTAGCTGTTTAAATCCACTGGCTTAGTTTGTTTTGTACTTTCATGCTTTTTACTTTTGCATTTACTTTAAACTCAGTTTGGTGGTGATTAACTGTCGTTTTTCTTTGTTTTTTTCTTCTTTTTTCATCCCAGCAGCCAGATGGAATGTCTGATTCAAGAGAACCTCCCAGAAGAAATGATTTGCAGGCAAGAAGTATAGCAGTGAGATATTCAATTTAAGTGTGCAGCTCTGTATCTTAGCTCTACTGTGGGTCTTTCAGTTTCCCTGCAGGGAAATGTTCTTGGCTCTTTTAAAAATGTATAAGTAAATAACAACTGGGCACAACAAAACATGCTCGCCTCCTTCATGGCTGATAATGATTCACACACACAGAAACTACAGAAATGTAACACTGCTATCACACTGAGGCGCCTTTGTGATTTTGTGTCTTGAAGCAAAAGGCCAAAAGTGTTTCATGAGAGACTTTAACATGAGTGTCCCACATACTGCTGCCAAATATTCACAATAACCTGCAACAGAACTGGAATGCAACGTATATAGAATCAAATATATGAATATCAAATGCATTTTACACTAACCACAAAACTACACAATCTTCCTACACATTTGTATCCATTCCTGTTAACACACAGATACACACCTGTATCAGAGTCAATGATGAACAATTCAGATCCGACTCCCTGGAGCTCATAAGAGATTTGGGCATTTGAGCGGATGTCAGCATCTGTGGCAGAAACCTGCAAGATGAGCCTGCCGGCAGGGGAGTCCTCTGGGACGTTCTCGCTGTACAGGGACTGAAGAAGGGACAGAATGAGAGGAAAATGGAAGAGGGAAAGAAATTAAAGTGACTACCAGGAGGAAAGGGGCACGACAAGCTGAAAGTGCTGAAATGACATCAGAGTCGAGAAAAAAAAAAACTGACTTTACCTTTTCGCATACGGGGCTGTTGTCATTGGCATCCAGCACTTTGACCTCCACAGTGGCTTTGGCAGTGAAGATGCCATCACTGGCGGTAATGTTCAGAAGATAATTGTCCTTCTCTTCACGGTCCAAAGGTTTCCTGACAGAGACCTTCCATTCATTCTGAATGTGCTCGATGGCAAATTGGCCGAGTGGGTCGCCTCCTGTTTGGTGTAACAAAGAAATAGATCACTTCAG
>JAPZEA010000020.1:5772196-5784996 GCA_029783685.1 Heniochus monoceros | reverse complement strand
TAGCTACACAGATATACTATGAAACTGTGCTTATCTTTGACCTGTTAAAATCTATTATTGCTTGGTATTTTCACCATCGCCATGGCAGGTCTAACACATGAAATTCTTAATATTTTTTTAAACAATTTCATCAAAACATTTCTGACATTTGCTCTAAAAACTCTTGGTATTACATTTATATGGGAGCATTAAATCCAAGACCATGATGGCACAGCGAATCCAAATACACGTGGTCTCACTGCAGGCATTTATTGGTATTTTGCAAAATAAAGGCTATATTATAAAATCTGACCACTCTCCTACAGCCTACATCTGTGCTTTTAAATACTGGAGCAGACTGATAAAGACATCCTGTTTTCTCACCACAGATACCTTTCTGACAAAAATGCGACATAATGAGACCTTGTTTGTGGTGGTCATGTGATTGTTAGCATGAGGCGCCAAAACATCTTGCAGTGATGCTCTTGCTTTGGCAGGTGGAGACTGTGTCTGTTTTGAGATCACAATCACTACCCCACACCCAAATAGTAGCTAGAACTAATGAGGACAGCTCTCAGCGATATTCCTGAACAGAATGGGATATTTAAAATACACAGGCGGATTTCTGTTATCTGACCGTTCTCCCCCGTACTCTCCTTTCGTCTTCCTTTCTTTTCTTTCTGTCCAGAGTCTGCATGACAGTACAAACAAAGCAGTGGCCTACCTGCAGAGACGTCTGCCCCGCCTCATCAACCCATATGCTGTTGCCATGACATCATACGCCCTGGCCAATGAAAAAAAACTGAACCGGGCGATCCTCTACAGATTTGCTTCCTCAGGTGTCGTCATACAGCAATATCGTTCAACTAATAATCAGAAACAGAGTCTATAGGTGTAAAGATTAAAAAACATTGCACGTCCACGAATAATTACTCTAATGGGTTTATTAGAGCCGACCGACACATTGTTATTGTCTATATTATAAAATGATGTTCACTCAGTAAAGAAATGACAAAGATTTATTTGGGGTAACTTAGAAACGGTGCCTAGTTTACAGATTGTTCATCAGAACTGACAGGGTCCTGCTAAGTACATGCACTACCATTCAAAAGTTACATCTAGTATGCTTTTCATCTGTCCTTCAATGGATATTTTAACATAGATAGCAACAGGATAATTTCCACTGTGTGACACCAAATGTATTATTTACATTTGAAATAGTTTTGGTCACAAAAGCTGAGAATAATAAAATGACTGAAACTTCCATTTCGAGATCGCGGTCCCCACAGTGTTGCATGGCGGGAGAGAATGCTGTTTTATTTTTCCACCATACTCCAGGATTGTTGGTTTACGTGATCTCATGAATCCAGTTTTCTCTCAAAGTAACTGAATGCCATTTCATTTTGAATTTTTTTTCCCAGTGCAGAAAAGCGGAAGTCACTCTAGATCATTATTGAACCACAATGGTGCAGTTGGGCTCTATATGTTTTGGCAGCCCGTTTTTCTTTGGGCCAGCCAACTCATTTGTTAGATTGAGTAGGTTTAAACTGTGATTTTTCAGACCAAAGTACGTTCAGATGATATTCCGTGATCCAATACTAATAATGCCAACCCTCAACTACCCGTCTGTTTCTATTTTGTAGTTTCACGAATACATTTGCTACAGCAACACACCTGTTAACTCCAGATTGTTATAGGAATCACTGTGCACTTGACACTGACACAGGAACCTGTTCCTGTTTAAATTTGTACAGATTTTTATGCAAAGCTTCTGAGCTCTTATCTTCTTTTTGAACTGTTACTCAGAGGTATCTTTGCCTCTTTCTATCATTTCAGTTAGATAGATAGATAGATAGATATACTTTATTGATCCCAAGCTGGGAAATTACAGAAGCATTGACTCCTGTCTTATATATCTGTCTACAAACTATTTCTCATTTTTGTTGCGTTTGAATGAAATTAGTAAGAACTTGCTAACAATTACTTAGCAAAAAGTAGTGCTACTTGCTTACTGTCAGTTAGCAAGTTTGTTAGCTTGATTGCTAATTGGAAAACAACAAGTGCACACAGTCTATTCAAAAGACATACATTTGTACCATCAACTCCTGTCTTCTACAAACTATTTCTCATTTTGAATGAAATAAGCTAGTTTCCTACATTTTGGGCTCATGCCCACGCAGAGCTGAGCATGAATATTAGACGCTCACATAACTGAGTTCAAATTTACTCTTCAGTAGATTAAACTTTCTGGTACGTGTACATATTGCCAAAATCCATTGACAAACTGCCTCTTTTATAAACACACATCTCCCCTCCCTCTCCCTCGTGGCTTTAAGATGTCACAAAACTTCAATCTGGAGATTTATCACCATAAGTAAGCGCATCGCCGGTTTGCAGTGGTCTGTGTGCGATGGGAAAAAACCCCACTGACACATCATTATGCCAGGAGCGAATCAAGTGGAGTAATTGCAATCACATGCTTCTCATGCACCCTCAGGATACCGCTGCGTCTGACAAATTCCTTATAGTGGAAAAGATTATAGCTCCAAGATTAATATTTATGCTGCGCTGACACTGGTAAACACACAAAGACACATTCAAATATTACAGCACTGTCAGAAGGGTGCCAGTGTAGCTGTCTAACATGTTGTGGCAAATTGAGAAAAAGATCCAGGTGTGTTTACAGCGAATGATTGAATGAATGCATCAGTTACTCAATCAGCTGGTAATTTGGTGAAATAAGCAACATTTATTTTATTACCTTTGATTAAACAATTACTCTAAATTGGATTAATTGTTGGCATGTGGCTTATTTTCTACAGCAAGTTTATACCATTTTTAGCAGTTAAAATAACAGTCATCAATGTCAGACCCCCTGCATAATGCCAGCCCCCCCCCGGTTCAATTACTGCAACTTTCTTACCACTCAGGCATCTTGATTTTTCCCTTCTGGCTTCTAACAAGACTAAAACAGGGAGATGCAGCTTCATGTACGGTGACTTTTAGTTGCTGCACCAAAATTAATCTTTGATTCGTGACATTATATTGAAAAACACATAAAATACACTCTTACTTGTTGTTTTGGGAAAGACATTTTTTGCATTATGTCCATGTGTTAGCGCTGGTGTTTGATGGCTTTTTAAATACATTTCCTCTCTAGTCTACACCTACGCTCTTCATTATCCTGTACAGCACTTTGGATCAGCTCTGTTGTACTTACACTCCTACATTAAAAACTATGCACAAATATTACATTACACTGTATATATTGATAAAGTTATATCAGCTACGGTTTGCTACAATCTAATTACAGATTCTGTGCACATAGAGTATAGCCGCCGCTCAGATGTTCAAACAAAACTATTCAGAACGGCTGTTGATTTGTTTAAGCTTTGAGTTTTGAGCTGAGTAACTGTCATTATTGCACATGATGTGAATGCCAGTGGTACAGCTAATGTGATAATGACGAATGCATTTCACGAATCATCATACGGTCTGTGAGGTGCTGGCATATTTTTACAGTACAGCTTCAGAGGGATGCAGCCAGGATACACACAGTGCACACACACAAAAACACACAACCAATTCTGATAAAAAAAACCCCAACAACATTATTATCGGCTGATCAGGCAACAAGACCACCTGATTAAAATGGAACAGTCCTGATTTCCAGCAGAGTTTTTTGATTGTCATAAAATACAACTTTTAAAGTGATTGCTGTGAAATTTGTCAAGTAGGGCGGCACTGTTGCTTTTTTCCTTTGTCCGTCTCATTGTCTCTTTGCACGACTCTCTGGAGTTGAAAGGGGCTGCTTTTGAGATGTTTTACAGAGCTCAATAATTAACTGTGAGAGCAATTTTAAATCAAAGCTGCAATTTCATCAGCCTGTCCTCGGTAAAAAAAAAATAAAAAAATCCCAAAACACATAAAAATGTTTCGTTTTAATATGAAGAGTGACACTGTCTCTTTTTTACCCCAAAGTCCTGGTGATGATTTTCTAATGCATGTAAAATAATGAATGAAATGGCTGTTTAATCAATTAAATGAGCTAATACAATCGTCCAATTAAGATTTGTATGTCAAAACAAGGAGTTATTTGATAATAAAGTATATACTAATATATCAAACTCTTATTGGTGTTATTTTCCGTGACAAAGTGTTTGTTAGGTGAAACTTTAATTTAAAGCACACGCACTTTAAAAAGCACGATAACTGCAAGTGAGACTTTATTAATTTATTTCAGTCCTAAAGCCTCATTTCTGCATGCATATAAGGTGTCCCTAGTTGAAATTAAATAATATATATACTGAGCATATTACTAAAAACAGATTTTGCTTGGTGTGAAAAACATCTGCAGTTGATATTTTGGAAATTTCATGCCGCTTGTAGTTTTACTGCTTCTTTTCAAAAAGCATGTGTGGACTGAGGCTCACACTGCGCTGTACATTAAATCAGATCATATTCCACTCAGTATAATAATCGGTGGCCGGTCCATTACTCCTAATTATATCAATCATCACCCATAGATCTGAAATGGCATGTTACACCCTGCTGGGAGCATTTATAGGCCTTCATTCATCAGAGACAAATTGAAATTCAAAGCACATGAAGCGCAAACTCAAATCACACCTCCTGCATCGCTTTTGAAAATGTCTTTTATGTTGCAGTGTCTGTCCTTCTCACTCAGTGTTGACAGTATCCGTCTGTACTGAAGGAACTAATCAGAAAACCTCACAATCTGCTGAAATATATCAACCTGCTATAAACCTGCTATATAAGTTTGACATGGTTGTTATCTTATTGGCATGTCTGACGTGCAGCTGAGATGTTCCTTTTTTTATCCCCTACTTTCCTCAAGGGTAATTTTCCTCCTCCTTGACAATTTAATTCATACCTCTCATATGATGTCTCTGAATAATAAAGTTTTACAGCAATAATTTCATGAGACTGTCAAAAGCCCACAGCACACATTTCTATACGCCTTGCTGCCTCCCTTTCTGCACACAGCTAGAGGACAAAGGCCGATATAGCGAACACAGATGAGGTGATGGAAAACTGTCACAATATAAATGACAAATGGAACTATGGCAAATCATTATTCATGAGGAATCTATATCACGTTCATCAATATGTATTGTTTTTTATGATAAATACTATTTTCTAGTGTGTTTATCATCTTGTGTTTGTATCTGCATTTCATAACATGACTGACCATCTTAAATATAGGAAATGTGAATAAAACATTTTAGGCCTATTTTTATAGGACTGAATGTAAGCTAACCTGCCATTGCATAATCAAATGGGCCTGTTCTTGATACAATAATGACTCAGTTACACCACAAAGTGGCACAGCGAAATTAATCCACACGTTATCAGGAAATTTGTGAGCAAAGAAGTTTCTGGCAATGTTAGTTGGCAAATTTCTGTAGCTGGGGAGTTAATGGCTAACATGTTAGCCTGCCAGGAACATGCTAGCAAAGTCAGAAACACGATTGACTAGTTCTATTCTCTCTGCACTGGGCCGGTTACTCCCTTCTGGCGTATTGAAGGTAAACAAACTTGATAACTGTCAGTCAGCAAACTGTCAGAACTTGCTAACTGTCAGTTATCAAAAAGTCATGGTACTTTAAGAGTTACTGAAGGTAACTGCCAGTAGCTAACTGTCAAATCTTGCTAACTGATAGTTAGCAAAAAGTCATGCTACTTGCTAACTGTTACAATTAACAGCTAGCGAGTTTGTTAGCTTACAGAAAACACAAAGTGGCACAGTGAAATTTATTTATTTCACACTATATTAGATTAATGTCCCATACCAAATGCTGCCATAACGCCCCAACCTTCTATACAAGGTACCTTTACAGTACTGGGATTTATCCGCCTGTTCATTTCAAACTCACCTATTCAGACTTTTTCTGTTTTGGCTGGTATGCTGAAGGCTGTAACTTTGTGTCTAAGTCAGTTTTAATGTATGTGGTAAGTGATACAGGTGTCTTTGAGGCCTCAACACTCTGCTCGAGAATAGTTTCTCTCCTAGATGTCATCCAACTGAACTACGCCTCTGCCTACACACTCTGACACATAGTAATCACACATACCTGCACACCATGTACTATCTTAACTCTCCTATTATTCATGTTATTATTTCTTCCTTTCTGGCTTGCTTCCCAGTGTATTTGTTCTGCTGCTATTTTTATACTTTTCTAAATAAATTATAAATATTTTGGCCTTTTCAGAAACATTTACTGCGTATATTCGAGATACAAGAAGAGTTTACTCCACATCTTTTCACAGTCCATTTCCACGTGTCACCACATAATAACTACAAAAATTATGGAAAGTAGCCTTCCAGTAATTCATAAAACAAAACCAGACGTTGTACAACTGCTAATATCATTAGAAAGGCCTGAAATGCCTGTGACCACATTACAGAGTCAACATAACCTCCTTAGCTGATCTGCTAAAGCAACTGTATCATATCCAAATTCTGAATCCTGCATCCACATAAAAAACAGTCCTGTGTTGTAGCCTTTCTTTCATGGCATCAAGACCTTTGTGGTTTAACTATGTGCTCTATGTTTGAAGTCAAGATGTTGAATAAAATGATAATTAAGACTTAATATTGATTAAATAACTGAAATGCATCTTTTGCTGTGGCACTATGATACTGATTAACCATATGGCATTTAGCATTGACAAAGTAAGACCATTTCCTTTACATGTAATGGATCCGGCTAATATCGCTACTTCCCCAGACATCCTGATGTGATGACGCCGACTTTCTGAATGTCCAAAATTCTGAATTCTTCTTTTTAAAATGGCATTTGGTAAAAAGCAATAACCTTTTCTAGTTTTCATTTCAGCTTCAGTATGAGATGCTCTGAAAACACGTGGTATTGTGCTGCCCTCTGTTCAGTCGCTGGAAATACGCAGCTCTGCCACATTCCTGTCACAGATGGATTTGGAAAATTCTAATTTAGAAAGTGGGTTGTACACACACACACACACACACACACACACACACACACACACACACACACACACACACACACACACAGCCATGTAGGTTTAAGTGCATGCATGCCTGTGTGTAGTGACTTCCACTATTGCTTGGTTTCAGGTTACCAGGCCTCCCTCTCTCGTCTCTCCTGTATTTCAGTCTGTCTTTTTCTTTGCCGGCTCCAGTAGTCTGGCTGTCTGCTCTCTAAATAGAGTTGACCTCAGTGCAAACTTGATGCTGCTACTGTCTTTAACTCTGCATGAGAAGCCATGCATATGCAAGACGTGTGTGTTTGTGTGCTTGTGAGTGTCCAGTGTTATTTAATTGCATCTATTATAATCTATTCTACCCTAAAAGAGCATCAGATATATATACTGTAGACATAACTCACTGCATTGTGTAATGCAAATACATACAATTGTATGTATTGTTACTTAACTGTTGAGGTTTTCCAATGATGTAACAAAATGTACACTTCATCGCCGTCCTTACCACAATACAATTGTGCATCCTGACATACATAATACTCACATCAAGTGACTGTGGATAAGCCTCCAAACCGCTGAAACCAACAGACAACATGCATGTACATCATATTTAGCATGTTTTGCTGTTCTGCGCACACCTCAGGATAATGGAACAGAGTAAAACCAAAAGAGGAGAGATAATTCAGTTTCTGTAATAATAATGTGAAGAACCTGTAATTGTACTGGAGAGTTTTGTCTCTGAAGAGCGAGATATTGCACTTTTCTTGCCAAGGAAAGTGGTGGATCGAGACTACAACATTGAGTAAACTGTATTTTTCATGAGTCACTCAGAAGTCATTATGTGCCAAGTCATTTGACTTGGCATGTAGGAACTGCTCCCAAAAGAGAAGCATGTGATAATTTAACATTAATACACATTATTACACACAATTTGAGGTCATAATTCACTGCTACTGGCAGCAAAAGCAGCAGTTATGGGAGCTTTTGTCTGAGTTACAGGTCTGGAATGCAAAAAGGTTTAACTGTGTATCAACAGATGAAGGCAGGTTAGCGATGAACCCCACGCTGGAAAGGTTAGTGTGCATGCAAAGTTCTGGATTGACTGAATGTCACGAGGATTTGTTTGTTTTGTAAATATAAGATCACTTTTGATGCTACATAGGACGACCTTTTCTGAGTTCACTGCTTCATATTTTGCTCATTTGCCCTTTAAAGCAGCCTTTTTGTCCCCAACAATTTGGTCCCGCTCAGCGACCACAGAAAGTTCTATATACTGTATATTTTGGAAAAATTCACATCATGTATGATGGAGTCCAGCCTGTTTTCAGTATGGAATGTAGCTCGATCTGCCAAGGCTGTCCTCACTCAAGTCTAATCAAGTCTAATCTATACAGCTGACATTTGTAGGGCAAACGAAAGGAGAAAGCCAGCACACCATCCTCAGCCGACGTGAGTTCAGGGAAAAGGGTTAATTAGGTTTAATTCAGAGGTGTTATTCTCTCACTACCTCTGGAGGCGCTTATTCAGCAAAACAAAGAAGAGAGGTGACTTTAAAAACAGCCCTTGAAGGTGGCGCTGAGGACAGACAACAGATCACCGTCTTTCAGTTCGTATTACATGGTGTTTAGAAGACAGAGACGCATACACTTAGAGCAGACGTGGATGAGATGTCAGCCAAAGTGGAATCATCCTCAGATACATTTCCAGGTGTAAAGACCTACTAAGCAGAGAGCTACATTTAGAAGTGTCATGGTTGCTATTTAGTCATTCAAGGACTGGGAAAAAAAAACTGATGATACTGGATTTAGACAGAGAAGAAGACACTGAATTATCATTTGTGAACATCTTGTTTTGTTACCCCTAATTTCCACTGGGCATGTGACGCCACATTCTGTAAATGAGGCGTGTGACAGAGGTGATCACTGCCATTCTTGTCAATTAGTACATTTCCAACGGGCACAAAGTGTCTCCCTATCAGAAGTATCCCAGAAACTTATCTTCGCTCTGCTCCGCGGAGAATACGCGCCAAGTCTATTTTTAATGAGCCGGACAGGAAGTCAGACGCAGGAAAGGTGTAGAGAATCTGTTAAATTTTCAAAATAAAATTCCCTTTGCAGAATTGTACATCAACAATGAACACGATTAAAACAGACAAAAAAAGAAACCAACTAACTACGAAGCCTACTCACCCCTGGTAGAAGCACAAAAATCAAGGGAAAATGACCAAGTAAAAACAGTTTGAACAAGTTAACAAAGCTTGGCAGCCCAAACGCTTTGCTTCTGAAACACGACCGGTGGGGATTGGAGATGCGCGTAGGACATCTCCACTAATATGCATCTCCAAGAATACATGTCACGAATACGAATACATGGAAATCCCAGGTTATATTACCCTTTTCCATTTGAGAAGGAGCCTAATTGTTACATCCTGCAAAACTGTCAAAACAAAATCTGTTATTACCTGTCATACACCTCAACATACTCGAAACAGCACATGGACAACCCTGGCATCCTGACCCTCGAAAGAGGGCTGCAGAGGGCCAACAGCTGGTGCGATAGAGAGGTCACGGAGAGAGATCAGCCTCCCGTTGCTTCAGGAGTTCATAATTAACACATTTCCACCTGGTACATTCTCCATCCTTTCTACCGTCGGACCATGAGGCTTTGAAAGCTCCACAGAGCTTTGGCAGATCAAAGCTGTGGAAACAGGCTCCCTCAGAGGGAAAGACATTAACCCAATTACCTTTTAAATATTCACTCTACACATGTTACCAATTAGAACAGAGAGGAGTTGCTCCAGGTGTGTGAAGTAAGAAAAGAAAGAAGGAAGGAGCTTAAAATGCTCCATTTAAGTAGATGCACTGATTAATATAAATTCATTTTATAATCCATGAATTTTTTTTTTATAAATGTTCCAGTTCATACACTAAGTTTTAAAGAGCAGTTAGACATTTTGGGAAATAAGCTTCATCGCTCTCTTGCTGCCAGTTAGATGAGAAGAATGATACCACTTTCATACCTGCGTGTTTCATACTACACAGAGCTGCGGCCAGCAGCTAGTTAGCTTAGCTTAGCATAAATAAAACCACAACTTGTCATTTTTATGCTACAGTATTTGTAAGGATTAAACAAGGTGTAACATGTTGATTAGTGAGTTTTAGAAGTTTTAATTACCTTTGGACAGAGCTGCTTCAGTCTTTATGCTAAGCTAAGCTAGTCATCTGCAGGCTGTAGCTTCATGTTTAATGAATAGGCATGCGAGTGGGAAGACAGATGACTAGTTGCTCTATGTATATAATCCAAAATAGATTAAAAATATAATGGGTGCTCTTGAAAAACGGGGAAAAGAAGAGTATTTTAAGCAAGAAGGTATAGTCCAGGCATGCAACAAACAAGGATTTGTTACATCTTGTTTGAAGACATGTGAGTGATATTGATCTTTTCATTCATTTCCCTAATATGTCAAACTCATCTTTTAAATTGTATAGTTTACACATGTATATTAACAAGGTTGACAGATTAGACAGATTAGACTATACATACGGTAGAAAAGCTGCAGGAGATGGTTTATTTCTCACAAATCTGAAACAATCTTCTGCTTTCTTAGGCATCCTGTCATCCAAGAATAAATTGTTTTTCATTTCAATTTCTGTCCAAAAAACACAAACCACAAATGACAATGTGTGTGTGGGTGTAAAAATGTGAACAATAACAGTGCAGTGAATGGAAAATGTAACAAGAAGCAGCAACAGACAACAGGAGCTAACCAACCACTGAGGGAGGCATTTTTGGTAAATATATAAGTTGTGCCGCTGTTGCATGTTGACATTTTGTCTGTGATCACGGATGATTAGCAGGACTGTGTCCCTCAGGAGCTGCTGTAAGCCCACATGAAGCCCTCCGCTCTCACTCATCCCTCATGAATGGAGCCCATCTGGGCCGGCAGAAATCACTCGGTGTGCGAGAGATGTGCCAGCGTGCGATCTGTGTGTGAGAAATGGATTTTGAATATTTGGATCAGAGGAGGCTTCTGGGTGGAGTAATGCCTGATAACACTGTCACTAAGGTAATCACCCGTGACAAATTCTTCCTCAGCAGAGAAGGGGGCAGCCACAGATGCGGAGGAAAAGAAAAGTTTTTTCTTGCTGATTCTGGGAAACCTGTCAAACCAGTAGTTACCAGTGGTGAGTTTGGCTCCAGTGAGATGCAGACCATACAGACAGACTGTCTCTTGAACCTTCGGCTGCCAATTGGTCAAAGTCAAAGCAGAAAACCCTGCAAGAGTTTAAGGGCTCGCTTTTGTTCTCTTAGTTGCCTTTTTATGGCATTTACTATTCAGACTTTTTATTTATTTCTCTCAAAATACATGCATCTTGACTATAATTGAAAGTGAGTTATTAGATTAGCTTAATTTGATGTAATAACAAGACAAAAAGTCTACTGCCATGGTTTGTGCCATATAAGCAAGTACAACCTTACAGACCGAAAAGCCCTTTGAGGCAAATGTATGATATGTGACATTGAGCTATATAAACACACCAGATTTGTCTTTGGCACAGAGGTGCTTTGAGTTAAACATCAGCATGCTAACATGCTCACAGGGACAATGCTAATATGATCACCATCGTAATTTACTGCCGTAGCATGCTAACAGTTGCTTATTAGCGCTAAGCACAAAGAACATCCGAGGCTGATGGCAAAGTCATTCGCACATCAACCAAACGATCGGACACATTTGTACAGTTCATCTTGAGGGGAAGATGAACTGTACAAATGTCACACTTAAAAACCACAAATGTCAAACTCATGGTAGCGCTAGGGGAAAAGTCAGGGGATCACCCTCTGGGGATCATCAACTTTAGTACAAAATTTCATGGAAAAACATCCAATAGTTGTTGAGATGTTTCAGTCTGGAGGGTGACAGTAGAGGAAAAGCCATGAAGCATCCGAAATGGAAAGGTTTTATCCTCTGGGGAGCATGAAATTCACTTCTCTGAAAATAATCTGAAAATAGAGTTTCTGAGATGGAGTCTGGCTGTTTTCAGTTTATTTCCCTCAACTCCCAGCATCCTTCGGGAGAGTCCCTGTGGAGAGGGACCCGCCCTCTGGATTACAGAGGTGAGCTGTGTAATTTAACATGTTAATTACACGCTCCACCAAACAGCTGCCATTAAAGTTATAAATCTGACACACTGTAACTCTGCATCTAAACCTACAGCACTCACAAAGTTGAGTTTCTTCCACTCTCATTTTAACTTCTTCACTCCTGCTGCTATTTAGATCGTCATCTCAAACCTTCAGCTTGTTTTATTTATATTTTTGTAGGTCAGTATGTAACTAACTGTATATTCTCGCTTGGAAAATAGCATAAAATCACATGAAACCAGTATGTAAAAGATGAAGATGCAGAAAACAGCCTGCCAGCATTTCTTGGCTTTGTTAAAAAAGCAATGCTAATTTCATATGTGTGTGTGTGTGTGTGTGTGTGTGCGCCTGTGCCACACATGAAATAATTGGATTGACAGCAGCAAAGAGGGAATCGGAGCTTCGCTGCCACCTACACAGAAAACACATCTGAGCAGATTTCTCTCATTTCAGACGAGGTCGACCTGCAGCTGCTGCTGCTTCTGCCTCCGAAGCATCAAATCACAGCAGAATGTAGCTTTCATACTGCAACATGACACACGTCAGTATTATATTACATTTGTTTAACGGTGGAGAGTTGTGCTTTGATGTATATGCATAAAAAACATTGATTCTTGTTGGGGGTGGTCATGTTGTGAGAGATCGACCTCTTGCCATTCCGGAAAAAGGTGTCCGGCGTCCAGATCTTGCTG
>JAPZEA010000020.1:5582124-5596366 GCA_029783685.1 Heniochus monoceros | reverse complement strand
TTCACATCATTCAGAGGAAAAGCAGCAAATCAAACATCTGAGAAGCTCAAACAGCAACAATCACTGAAACATCATCAGGATAGATGATCAATCAGTTTCTGTCAATCAGCTCATTGATTAAGATAAGATAAGATAAGATAAGATAAGATAAGATAATCTTTTATTAATCCCACAGTGGGGGTTTTAGCAGTGTCACAGCAGGAAATGAAACAGTGATAATAAGAAGCATCAGTAAAAACAGAGAGATACGATCAATAAGTAAACAATATAATATCAATAATATAAAACAGACAGTGGCTGAATTCACATTACTGAACATATAAATATTGATATTACACAGTTCATTTCACACTGATGCTGATGAGTGGATGAGTCGGTCTGGGTGTGTGATGACAGTTTATCATCCACCCGTCTCCCACCACCTCCTCTGGGTGGAGGTGGACAGGACGGAGCCGGTCCTCTCAACCAGTCTGTCATGAGTCGATTCACACCTGCAGAAGTTCAGACTTCCTTCAGCTGCACCGTTCACAACAAAACGTCATATTTCATAAAGGCTTCAAATGCTTTGTGCTAAAAATCTAAAGCTGTCAGATAGACGTAGTAAAAGGTTTGTAGTGGAGTCCAAGCAGAAAGTTACTCAAAGTAAAGTACCTCAGATTTGTACTGAAGTACAGTACTCGAGTAAATACTTAGTAAATGTCGTCTGGACGGCTTCATGTTGGCCTGCAGGACCCTCGGGTCGTTTTCAGAAGAGAAAAATAAGAATATCTTGTGAAAAATGAAGAAACTGTGTTCGTGTTGTTGGCCCTAACAGCCTGATCGGAGCATCTCTGGGTAATTATAAAAACAGCGGTGGGTAGCGGTCTCTTTGGATCCGCTTGGTTCCTGGTATCAGAGACCAGGACCAGAGTCAGGCCAGGTCCAGATGAATGGCTGCTCTGTATTCAGCAGTGTTATATCCGTTCAGGTCCACTGCAGTTTGGATCAGGTCTAATGATCCTCAGGTCCCCTTCACATCAGTTCCAGTCCTGGACCAGTGCCGGACTGTAAAGAGACGTTTCCACCCTGCAGTCACACACAGACGAGTGTGTTCGAGTCTCTGCGCTGGAAACCACACACCACCAGAGACACAATTAGCCCGCCGAGCTAAAGCGCTGCTCGGCCCGCAGCTCAGGCCTTTAATCCAGCGCTCCATGATGTCACTTCCTGCTGAGGAGGCGCGTTTGAGCCGAGCAGAGAGGAACAGGAAGCTGTGTCACACCGCGGGCTTTAAGAGCTGAACTGGTTCCTGAGCGAGATGTTACAGCCAATGTGTGGCTGCGAGGGTGTAAATAAAGTTTCATACAAAACAGATTCAACAAAACGCTGAAAACATCCTCAAATCAATAATAATAAACCAGTGAGGAGAGGTAATGTGATTATTATCAATAAATTTAAACTTCGTGACTTCAGAATGTTTGTTTTATTTCAATCAGACATTTCTGTTGGTTTCATGGGCCGAGGAGGGCCGAGGAGGGCCGGAGAGGTCCGAGGATGGCCGAGAAGGGCTGAGGAAGGCCGAAGAGGGCCGAGGAGGGCCGGAGAGGGCCAAGGAGGGCCAGAGAGGGCCGAAGAGGGCCGAAGAGGGCCGGAGAGGGCCGAGAAGGGCTGAGGACGGCCGAAGAGGGCCAAGGAGGGCCGGAGAGGGCCGAGGAGGGCCGAGGAGGGCCGGAGAGGGCCGGAGAGGGCCGAGGAGGGCCGGAGAGGTCGAGGAGGGCCGAGGAGGGCCGAGGAGGGCCGAGGAGGGCTGGAGAGGTCCGAGGAGGGCCAGAGAGGGCCGAAGAGGGCCGAGGAAGGCCGGAGAGGTCGAGGAGGGCTGAGGAGGGCCAGAGAGGGCCGGAGAGGTCGAGGAGGGCCGAGGAGGGCCGAGGAGGGCTGGAGAGGTCCGAGGAGGGCCGAGGCGGGCGAGGAGGGACGAAGAGGGACGAGGAGGGACGGAGAGGTCCGAGGAGGGCCGAGGAGGGCCGGAGAGGTCCGAGGAGGGCCGAGGAGGACCGAGGAGGGCCGAGGCGGGCCGAGGAGGAATGAAGAGGGACGAGGAGGGACAAAGAGGAACGAAGATGGCCGGAGCTGAAGCTCAGTGCCGGGCCTCTTTGCATCGTGTTGTGTTTTATTGTTAAGATGTGAAACAGTACCAAGTTCCCTTTGATGTTGTTCCAAATAATAATTGTGAGTATTTGACGTCACAAACAGTCACACTACAGAATTAAAGTCACGGGAACAAACGATGAAACCGGTTTTGAAAGCAGGCAGATGTGAAACAAGACCAAACACAAACCGGTTTCTGTGATCAACACGTTTGTTGATGCAGGATTTAGGTTTTATTTGGTAAATAAACACTTTTATAAATAGCCTGAAGTCCAGTAGCCAGGAAACAAGCGGAGGAGCCACGAGGCCTTCAGGTAGGAGCGTGGCTGCCGGGCGGTTAATCCTACAGGTGTGTCGACAGGTGAGGCCGGTGTTCACTATCACACGCAGACGCTGAAACCTGAGCCACCTGCTGCGAGGGTGGGAGGAGCTATTCCACCACGTTCCACATAAATCCACAGAGGGTCAGGCGGACGATGAAAGGCCGCCGGTCGACGCGGATTTACGGCCGCTCGCCGCGACGCTCCTCCATTAAAACGCCGCGAATGCACTGTGAGAGCTGCAGTAAGACAGCGAGCTGCAGGATTTATGAAGGGAAATCGCTGCACAGAGCTTCTCTGTTTTATGATATTTTCCAGGGGAAAGTGTCACGTTCCAGCGCTCGCTGGGAACTGGACACAGGAAGCAGGACGAGAGCCGATGACAACATCTGGATGTGATTTCAGAGAGATGGAAGTGAAATATGAAAAGAGAAGGAGGGCATTTTACTTCTGTTCAGCCCAATAAATAAATCTGTAGCAGAGGGTCACAACCTCCCACAGCCCCGCAGGTGAAGTCACTCACTCAGGTACTGCGCTCGTGTACAGTTTGACGTACTTTTTCCATTTTCAGGTACTTTATACTCCACCTCATGTACTTGATATATTTAGTTACTTTTCAGGTTCATATTATTGAAATAAATATAATCAACAAATAAATGGATGAACACATGAACGCATCGTCAATTCTAATTCAAAAACAGAATGATATTAGAAATAATAATAAAATACTGCACATTTTCCTAAAATGGGACATTCTGCATAATGAATATTTTTACTGACCGTGCGTGCAGCCTGTTGCAGTCGCTCCTGTTTGTTTTCTTAGTTTTTCTTAGTTTTCTTAGTTTTAGTTTCTTAGTTTTTCATCTGAGAGTTAGTTAGTATATATATTTTGTATTTTATTTTGTTTCTTTTTTAAAATCTCTTTTATCTCTACTGTTCTTGTAAGGAGCACCTGGAACGTAACAATTTCCCCTCGGGGATCAATAAAGGATCTCTGATTCTGATTCTGATTCTGATCACAATATTAAGAATGTTTTTCTGATGCTGACACATAATCAATATAATAAGTGCAAAACAACAAAATAATCAAATTATTATTGAATGCGATGAACTGTGTTCTTCTGTTTTGCAATATATTATCCATATACTATGAATACAGACTAGATTGTGAAGACCACCTAAACCAGTGGTTTGCTTTGATTGAGTTAAATATGGTATAACCTCAAGAAAATTTTTAAATCAGAAAATCATCAGCGATCTAGTCTATTCTGAAGTAGTTATAGACAATACATTGACATTTGGACAGACACTGCTGTAAAGGTTTTCAAATGTATTTTTATAATGTTCTGTACACCATAAATTAACTTTCATTCACCTCCATTATTAAGGATGGCATCAAAAAATCTCAGATACTGATATGTCAAAACATTACCACAGAATCACCAAACCTAACTGCATGGCTACACAGCATGAATAAAAAAATATGTCTTCAGATGAATCTGTTGCAGTTCCAGTTGGTTACTCTGCATGTGGGGGATGCTGAAATGTCCCAAATGTTTAAAATATTACATGTAAATGTACTAAATAGCTTTTCAAGCCCAAAGGACACTTGGGGTCGTATCCCATCATACCTCTAAGTGGCCCTCATCTCTTTTCAAGCAGCGACAGAAGTGTCTTGATCGCCTGTGTTTTGGCTCCTGGGCTCCTCTGCATACTAATGCTGCTATTTGATAGAACGTACAGCCTCCAGATTCCCTCTGCTATCACCTTTCTTCTTCTGCCAAGCAGGGCGCCATCTAATACACGGGCTGAGTGCATGAGTGTTTGAGTGACAAGTGGGGAGAGAGCCTGATAACAGATAATCATGTGAATGCGTGTCTGTATCTGTATCTACAATATGCATATGTGTGTGTGTGTGTGTGTGTGTGTGTGTGTGTGTGTGTGTGTGTGTGTAAGCACAAAGGCATGTCCAAGGCTGGTTTCCCTCTGCAATGCGTCAGGACTCCGCATCCAAACCCAGCTCCTGGCAGCACTTACAAGGCCTGTATGTTCTGCAAAAACGTGCTTCAAACACATGCCAGCCATTGTGCCTGTGAGCTGGCATGAAGAAAATTCTGAATATTTCTGGTCCATGCGAGAGTGTGTGTATGTGTGTGTGTGTGTGTGTGTGAGGGAGAGAAAGGCAGAGCGTTGGCTGGGCAGTGTAGTGCTGTAGGGAGATCTCACACTGTGGCTGTGCTGAACCTACAAGGGAAAGGACACGCTACTCACACATAGGCATGCACCCTGGAACACACACAGCACTGTTTTCCACGGGAAGCTTATTAGAAGGTATACAAGCACATGTCATATATGGTGGAATTCAAGTGACTGAATGATTAGACAAAAGTAAATTTACAATTTTGATAACTGATCTAGTGGTTCTCAAATTGCTTTCTGTCATGTCGCTCTTTGGAAGCAGAAAAAAATGTAATTCCACTGTGCAATTTAGTTTTTTAGAATTAGTAACAAGTTGAACACTATTTCATGGAGATGTCATCATCAAAATCATGAACTGCATGATTTCTTTCACCTTTGCATGGTTTCACTTGTGCAAATGAACAAGCGTCATGTGAGCAGCTCTGTGAAGCTGTACTTGGGCACAGTGGTGCTTTGAGCTAAATGCTAACATCCTCACCATATCAATGCTAACATGCTGATGTTGAGCTGATATAACATTTATCATGTTCACCATCAAAGAGTAGCACATTAACATGCAAACATTTACAAAATTAGTACTAAGCACGAAGTACAGCTGAGGCTGATGCAAATGTCATTGTTTTGCATGTACTTGGTAATAAACCAAAGTATTGGACAAATTCAAATGTCAACCTGTTAGGAAAAGTCAGTGGATCAGACGTACTACATTCATTCCTCTTGGGACCATGAATGTCTGAACCAAATTTTACAGCAATCTACAAAAGCCCTAAATCTCACTCTCATGGTAGAGCTGAAGGAAAATGATTGCATGATGTTCAACATCCTGTTTAGGAGTGTTAGCATGTTAGAATTTGTAGACAAAGTACAGCTGAGGCTGATGGGAATGTCATCAATTCTGCAGGTTTTTGGCCACAAACCAAATTATTGGACCATTGAAAATTTGACCTAATGATGGCGCTACATGAAAGGTTCAAGATCAGAGTTCATCCTCTGGGGACCATGAATGTCTGAAGCACATTTTACAACAATCTGTTCAATAGTTGTCAAGATTTTTCAACAAAAGCCCTAAATCTCACCTCATGGTGGAGCTGAAGGAAGTGTTGAGCCTGTGCATGTTGTAGATTCCACCGACTTAGTGAAAACTTTGACCTGTTGTCTGCTGCTCGAGGAAAAGTCAGAGGACCACCACAGTCGAGCACAGTTAGAAAGTATCCACTAAGGACCTTCGATATCTGTAGCGAATGTAAGGGCAATCTGCCCAATAGTTGTTGAGATATTTCACTCTCCATCACATCGCTAGAGTAAACGTCAGAGAAACACCAAAGTCTGTAGGATTCGTCCTCTGGGGACAATGAACACCTGTGCAAAATCTCATCACCATCCAGTCTTTGATGAGATATTTCAGTCTGGACCAAAGTGGTGGCTCATCAGTCTTATTCATATAGTCCAGTATCACTAATTTGCCTCAAGGGGCTTTATGAGTTATACAACACAGGACCCCCTATAATCCTCAGACTCTTATTCAGATGAGGAGAAACTCCTCCAAAGACCTCCTTTAATGGAGGAAAAATGGAAGAGGAGAAACAGAGGAGGGGTCCCTCCTGCAGGATGGACAGCCATGCAGTCGACATCATGTGTGCAGACCCGACACAGACCAAACAGATATGTCATCACATCCTAACTTAAATTACAGGCATTGAAACTGTGCCGCACACAGAACACTTCAGATGTTGTTTTAAAGTCTAAGTAGTGTAATTTGCCTACTGGGAACCCGACCTTGAGTAGTTTTGTTCTCTGTCACTGGATTGAAGTGTGGCTGCGCCTCAGTTGTATACTGTTGATTCAAACACGCGTTTAGCAGAATGTGTCCTCTCAGAGACGGGCGTTTGAATGCAGATGAAGAAGCCTCACATGGATGAAATACTCTGCTTTAACTGTGCACTCAGACATATTAAGACGGGAGGATGTAACAGTAGATATTTGAAATGGGAATCTGATTTGACGCAGTGTCTTTGCAACAGAAGATTTTTCCCCAATGATTTTTTTTGGGGGAATAATTTACCATATATTATGTTTTGCACAGAGTGACAGCACTTTATTCTGTAATAAAAAGGCATAAGACATTGATAGGATAATATAGAATATATTTAGGAAATTGCATTCACACAAGGAAATCATCAAAGGACAGCCTGCCTGTGTTGTTAGTCCCTCGGTGAGTCACTTAAGACTAATCCTTATCATAATATTGGATCCTTTCTCCAGCAGCATCAGTAATGTCCTGTTTCTGCTTGGATTGAAGGAAGAACACAGTGTAACCCGTTCTGGTTAATATCCAGCCACAGCGAGCGTCTGCCTCCATCAGCTCAGACACGGGCTGCCTGCTGTTAGCATCCCGGTCTCAGCCCCCTGGGAGAGTTTCAACAGCTAAAGGGATCACCTCGGCACTGACTCACTACATATCAAATATTCACGAGCGGGCGGATACATAATGAAGCTAACATGTCTCGCATACTACCAATAAAAGCCAGACATGCTACATGAAGAGCGTCTCTAATGGTACATGAAAGCGTGTGGTGATTTCCGCGAAGGGCCCGCAGGTAACCACGGGGCAAACACATGTAAACTACAGCCTCCTCGCTCACGCCGCCTTTCTCTTTAGCTGTGCAGAAACCACGCGGCGCTGGATGCATGTGTCATTCGTGCATCATTCAAGGTCTGACCGGTGAACTACAAACAGTTTTATTATTTCCCACTATTGATTTCTTGCCTCCAGTCACTCCACAGACGTCCACCCATAGTCTGGGGGCATGTACTAAGAAGCCGAGGCTTAGAAAGAGAAAGGCATGGCTGTCAGGCAAGGTCAGATTTCATTTAATATACATGTTGCCTCTACTGAGAGCACACTTAGAATAAGAAAAACACAAAAAAAACCCCTGCAGGCTTGGTTTTATGGTGGGAAAAAATACAACACGACTGACAAGGCTGTTTGAAACGTATTAACTTTACAAACTTTAACAACTTCATGATACATTCATGAAAACTGATCCCTGATGTCAGACCTCAGAGCTATTCATATGATGTATCATGTCTGCTGTGAAATGCGGCAGAATGAGGTGCCACTCACCCGGGCCAGGATGTAAAATTATGGCCACTGATGCTACAAGCTAAAGCCCCAGTGAGTAAAAGCTTCATGGAAGGCAATTTCTCCAAGACCAGCTCCAAAACCTTCGCAGTTAGGGGGTTGGAGTTGTGATAATGATGCCTCAAAAAACAGCGAATGTGTTCACACAGCAGCGGTATCAGGATCACTTATTGTGCATAAATCCAACGCGAGATTCAAACCAGGTGTGCAGTCATTGAGAGCTGCAGCCACCACTGAGGACTCTAAAGTCTTCTGTATTTTGGAAGATTTACAAGGTAGAAGGGAGTTAATATATTTAGCCGCTATCTCTTTAAATTTTACTACTTTCAGGCCAACAAAATAACAAATAAATAAAGCCTTTAGCTTCCTCTCTTTGATTTGTATCCTTGCCAGTGTGGCTTAGAAGCAGCATTGAGGCCTTCATGTCGGGACAAGGAATAAGTGTAATTGAACAGTTACCTGAATAAACGAAATCATTTATAGATTTTCTGTTTGGTTTCTGCTTAAATTTCTCTGAGGGTAGTGGGGGTGCATTTAGGGACATCAGTAATTCTAAACTCCTGGCTGTGGCCCCGGCTATCTTCCTGTGCCAAAGTCAGAAACACAGCTACTGGAAATTGCCAGAAAAATATAGACAAGCATGGATGAGATGCAGCTGCACCAGCTGTTGTAAGTCGACATATAAAAAAAATATAAATTCCTTTGAAATGAATACCGGACAGATACGTCACTCGCAACAACGCCTCCCAAACTAAAAACTGCTGACATGATTTGGTCTGAAATAATTAGTGCATTAAGTCCAGAAAATGAAATTAATACTATTTTGATGATTAATTGAATGTTTAAGTCGCTTATCAATCAAAGTTCTCTGGTGTATCATTGTAAATGGATCTCAGTCAATTAATCAAAAACAATCAGCAGCTCTATCATCAGTAGTGTTGTGCTACTCACTGAAAAACAGTAATTGCCCAACTTTTTAGTTGCTTTTTAATCATATCCCAATATAGATCATTTCATATCCAGATGATACATATGGTGATATAGCACATTTTCTGTATATTCAATGAAAACATAGTTTGTATAAAATGAGCACATGGAAAGGCCTATTTCTTCTAACATTTTGAATTATATGCTTATACGTCCTTTTGTTTATTTAGAGTCTGGGCTTTGTTTTGAGCTCTCGACTGCACTTTTGTGGCTCTCTGCAGACTCTCTCAGTCCTGTTCGATGTGATTCTTGTGTCGGTGGTGAAAGACGTTAGTGGTGTTTCAGCCTGTTGTGAAGACCGGTCTGCAACAAAAAGGGTGGTTTTCTGGTCCGTGTCAGACTTCTCATACCTAAATTTTGTCCTCCCGTTGAGAATTATCTCGTTCTATGTCTCGTTCACCCTCCTCCATTGTTTGTTTACGTCCTGTTTGTATCGGTGCCGAGCAGAAGAACGTAAAGCCTCGTCCAAATGAAGCATTTCCCATCATGAACACCTGGTGATGGACCGAGGAGTTTGTTAAGTTTGGTGTTTAATGTCTCAAAATGCAGATGTTATGTTTCATTAGTGTTTGTAATGTGTCTGTTCAAAACATGGTGGTTTATGTTGGTAATTGTCATTTTTGTCTCGACTCAGCTGTGTTTCACTGCTGCACGTAGAATTTCTCCTCCCCTGTATTGAATGTCATTATACTCCATCATAATCGACTGTGTTTGTACGCTGTAACGAAGAAAGCAACAAGCCCGTTTAATTTGGAAAAAGGTATTGGTTACGATTCTAGTTACCACCAAGAGTGGTGGAATAATCAGTAGTGAAAATAACTGTTGCTAAACATGAACACAACGTCAGGCTGATAATTAAGTGAAACAAGATGGCAATTTAGTCAAATAATTAGGCGACCAGTGTGTCAAAAGCAAGGTATGACTCACTGTCAAATTAATGTGCCACATAGCTGCTATGTAGACTGTATTGAGGATTGATAGTTTCACAGGGTCTAAGTTTCACCAGCACACAGTGTGGCTGAAAGCATTCCCTCAAAAAAATAAATGCATATGCACGCCAAGTCTGGAAACTAAGAACAAAGGAGGGCTGAGGAAATGTATCAGTCGATCAGAAGAGCATGTCATTATAATTATACAGCAGGAAGACGCTGCTGTCATGGCCTAAAAGGAATGATTATTTTCCAGTCAGGCGTATATGAGAAAAAACACTTAATATTAAGGTCTGGCATGACAAAGCAACATCAACTTGTGATTAAAAAAAATCTGAAAAAGAAGATTTAATGTTGGAAGAATGTTTCATAATTAGGACAAATAACCCTCGTTATTGCCAGTTCAGAAGGTTAAAGGCAGCTCCGTTCATCTCTTCACCTGCAATCCCAAATATATCACATTCTCTCATTCTGTGATGGCTCAGATTACTGCAGGTATGAACACAGTCATAACGGTCAAGCTATGATAGGATGAATAAGCAGAAGAGCACAATAGCTGACATCCAAGGCTTGTATTGTGTATCCGGAGAGACACGGTGGACCGCTGCAGCCCCTTCTCCACAGAGCAAAACAGCAATAACAACCAGGAGATGAACCCCTGTGATTGAGGGGGAGGAAGCAGCAGGCGCTCCCTACACCGATAATTCAAGTTTAATCTGAGCTCTGCAGGCGTGCACAGAGAGTGAGCCGTGCACCACCGCAGATTCACTCCCAGTAGTCTAATGTTATCAAACCACAGCAAACAAACACACACAGGGCTCTGAGAGAACTCCGGATACAACCTGAATTACACTCATTGCCAAAGAAGTTATTCTCGATAAGGAAGGAATTCCAGCAAAATTGTGTTGTGACATGCTTTTGGGGTGATATCTCCTGCAACAGAGAGCATGATATGAATCGCATTCAGCTACCAGTGTGTTTGAAAGAGGCCTTCCAACTCCCAAAAAGTAGAGAAAAGCGACTAAACAGTGAGGTAGTTGTTACCATGCAAACACTGATTAGACTGACGGGCCGTGATTCTGCAACTGAGCTAAAAGTCCGTCCAGATTTAGACGAGATGCAGCAGATAAAGCCGACACGCCACAGCTACTTAACTTTTTTGGAAGCCATTTGCTCGTTGCTAATTAGCAAGTCGATATGATTATTGTTTGTTTTGACTAATTGGTCTCATATGATATTCTGGTTCCTAATTATAGTGTAAAGACCTCGTCCTCGCCAGACAGCGGCGGCGGCATCAGCCGCTTAAAATGATGCATGTTTGCATTTTGAAGCAACCTCGTCTGGTCATGCAATCAGGAAAACTATATTTACGCTTATTCACATTCTCTCTAACTTTCAGTTCGACCAATCAGATTTTGGCACGCCAATCGTCTCGTTGCTGTCAAACTTTAAAGCTGCTCCTGTCTCTGCTGCTACCAGCTGACGATGAGACCCACCTCCAGCGTCTATGGGTCCTTCCACTGAGCTCACCAGAAGCCCCCCCCCCCATCACGTCCATCCAGACTGCTCCAGAGGTTAGACTCCACCTGAGGGTGTTACGACCCCGGCTCCGGGGAAGCGACGCCAAGGAAGGAACAAAGTTGGGTAATTTTAAGTTAGCAAAGAGTAAAGAAAGTGGTGTGGAGAGACTGAGCTCCTGCAGAGCTGGCCGGCTGAGAAAGAGAGCGAGGGAGGTGGAGGAAGATCATTGATTGGCTAGGAGGAGCTGGTCGATTGGGGGCTTCCTGAAACAGATTGAAAGACAGGTACGCAGAACACTACCGAGGTGATAGTACCTCCACCGCTAGGAAGGATGCCTCACAAGGCAGACAAGCAAGGTTTCCACTTAATTCAACAACATTCATTCAGTCATATCTAGAACATTGCACCGTGGTTTGATTGAGACATATCTCAGAAAAATCAGTAATCAGTAACAGACCCTCCATATATTCCTGCATGGCGTGACTACCCTTGTAAAATGATAGCATGACAACGAGGTCTAATTGTATCTAACATTAATTTAATTTATTATTTAATTTCTTATGATTTATTACTCTGTATGCCTCTCTTTAAATTAAGTCCCACCTGATTGAACTGCATCAGTTATTTATTGAAAAGACATACTATCAGGTGGCAAATTAAAGGAAAAACCTGAATAATGCCCCATGCAGACCGGTCAAATCCACATCTGCAGTCTCTCTGAACAGACTCTGCTCGGCCGTGAGGCTCAGGCGTCCCTATTAGGAATGGAAATTAATTGTAATGATATTGACGTTTTAACATTATTTCAGAAGACAGGAGGGGAAAAGAGAGAGACAGAGGTGGTGAAACAGAGAAAAAAGACACAGTCTGACAGAGTGTGTCTACACAGTTGAACTAAATCTTAAATAACAGCAGGGGCTGAGCGCCATTCATTGACCCCAGTCTCACACTCTGCTGAATGGGCTACAAATAAGAATGAAATCTAGACGCTCTCCCTCCTCCAAGTTCCACAGACCTGTAGAGACTAAAGCTGCTCTGGAGACCCAACAAAGTGATCAACAACTGCTTCAGTTTGGCCTCAGACCAAAACGTTCGCTCTCCCAGCTCGTCAAATATGGCCGGTCAGCGGCTTTACACTTCAAAATATCACGTAACCAACGAGTGTCAGTTTTGCACACGCAGGGTTCCGGGGTCTCGATAACAATACTAAACATGCAGCATCCAGTTTCAAAATAAAGCTTGCCGAGAGACATTTCATATTTTTTGAGTTGTGGACCTGCAGACCTTCGCCGTCGTGGTAGAAATAACACATGGTGAACGTTGGGAAACGTTAGGCACCAAAAACTACTTGGTTAAGTTTAGGAAATGGTCACAGTTTGGGTCAAAATAAGTATGTTGGTTACATAAGTTATAAATGTAAGTTAAAAACCCTGGTTTCAGATGGGAAATGAACGGCAGTCTCCTGGGTCAAAGTCCTGTGTTTGACCCGTCCACCCCGTCCTCCTCACTACACAGACTCTTTATACTGCGTCATCTGACTTTGACGGCTCATCAAAACATTATGCAGGAGAGACGCCTCCAGAAATGACACCAGAGAGGATCCTACAGCGTGAGAATAGGCTGCACAGACACTCCTGAAGAGATCTGCACTCTACTGAGTGCTCTCTTCTAGTTTGTTTACCACGTTGATGATCTTTCCCTCTTCAAGGTTCAGACTGCAAAATATCAGCCTCACGACGTCCCAACAGAAAGATTAGCGTGTCCAAATTTTTTTCTGAATGCAACAAATTCCACGACCTGATCCATGACACTGACCGATAAAACTGCAGAGCGCTGTTCCATGCACGACTGTAAACTGTTGGTACTGTGAGGTGGAGGTGTGAAACAGGAAAGGCCACTGGCGTTTTTTCTCATTTCACGCTTTTATGAGCACAAGACAGCCAGTATCACACACACCACTTATAATCTGACTTAAATCTGACAAAGTGACCATTTTAACAGACCGAAATATGGTGTCGTCTGAACTCGGCATAACCTAAACCAAGCAGGTTTAGTTGCTTAAGTAGACCTTAACCATATCTGTGCCGGTCATGTGTGTCAGTTTGTAAAGCGCTGAAAATTACAAAAACAGTATTTTTCATTTATGTATGAAGACATGTTGAGAGTAAAGCAGCACAAAATGAATTACTCACTAGGGCTCAAATAACCTGATTTCACATGTTTTTTAAATATTACTTTCACATTTTCATTTTACAGTTTGTATCACTCGTGAAACACCAGCAATTTAGGATATAGGTTAGAAAAAGTGGGTGAAATTAAGACGTTTTTGCGACAACCTCTAAACGACACCTCAACTGTCAGAATGAAGACACTAAACTACACTATCTCCAGGTTCCTTTCAGCTATCATGTCTTAATTGCAGGCTGTTTTAGCTCTGAGAGCTGATGTTAGTCTTGCTGCCCTTGGGTAATGTCAAGTCTTTTGTCAACAGCGGCTGATGTACCTTGAGTTATGCCCTGCTGTGCTGATGTGTCACATTTGGCAAGATGAATGATCACAGCAATATATTCATCCTCACTGTAGCAATCCATCAGATGTCAACATTGTCAAGAGAGCAGAGGCTGCTGCATGGGTTACAGCTCGCTTCTCGCAGCCCTAAAAACAACATATAGATCAGGCATCAACAGGAGTTAGGTGAGTTTATTCAATACGGTGCAAATGAGACATAAACAACACGTGACAACTGTGTGCTTCAACGTCCAGTTAAATAAGTTAAATCTAAGCTGTTGATCCTCTAGAGTTACGGTGCACGTGTTGCATTCAATGGACAGAAAACAGAGGCACTCCTGTCATGACAAGGGATCATCACACTCATCACACAGCTAATGAGTGACCATATTGTGTGGAAGCCTCCTCAGTCTTCGCTGGTACTACTCTTGAGTGTTTCACTTTTATTAGCCTACTGCTTATACCTGAAAATTGGCTGCAGGCAGTGTAAAGTGGTGGAGAGAGTGCTG
>JAPZEA010000020.1:4849363-4861128 GCA_029783685.1 Heniochus monoceros | reverse complement strand
GGCTAGCAAAGGGCGTTCAAAGACTTAAGGGCTGTATTTGTATCACAACACCTCTTACCCCTCTCCAGTAGAAACATCTCAACCAAGAATTTGTCACTCTTTATTTGAACTTTTCCTCCATCATTTCCACACTGCGTATGATGAATCATTCAAAATGCTGAGCTCGAAATGAGACCAGACAGGGCAGAAACTTGCCTCGTATTGAGCTTGCCGCAGCCAGCCCAAGTCCAATTTCAGTCCAACAATGCACTACTTTGATCAGTCTATACGGCTGATTTAGGATGTCACTACTAACTGTCTATCACTCCTACGCAGCCCCTCCAGGAGCAGCCACACTGAGCACGCTGGGATTGGGACATGCCAGGAAATCGGGAGCAGGGTGATACGAGACAGTGGCTGACTTCCATATCAAAGATGTATGTCAAGCCAAAAATGCCCAGGCACCATCATCAGTCATGTACAGTAAACCATATTATAGTCATACTCGTGTATCTTGCAAAGCATCAGTGGATAAGTCAGGTGACATTCTATATTTTAGTTACTGACAAATGCCATGAAAAAAACAAAAATGAACAAATTAATGCTAAGTATTGTCTTGTTTCCAAAGCCCAGTATACTGTATTGTAGCTTACTCCTCTGTGCCATAGACCTCGATTAAAATAATTAAAAATGCAAAAATGAGCCACACCATTGCACTGGGTGCCATTTTCCTTTATCATGATGAACACTTAGGACATTGTAGTTTATTTCGAGTCCCATATGCACAGTTCTGGTGCTATAAATACTCACTATAGCACTAAATCCACTGCTGAAAATAGTCCAACAAATACACCATTTACTTCTGCTTGAGAAACATTTGGTGAAAACTACAGTGCCAATAAAGAAATTAACTAAACTTTTCAAAAAGGAGTTTATATCTGTTACCCGTTTTTAAATTTACTACCTTAGTAGGAGGAAGAAAAGGGGCTTGGGGCTGAGAGCCACAAAAATGTAAAAAAGTACTGAGACAGAGATTGAAGCATTGTTGGTTTTGAGCTTTTCATGAGATTTGTAAACATACACAACATATACAAAAAATGCATGCATGCTGACAAAAAGCAAAAGTATGTTAAAAAAAAGTGTATTTTGTTTGCAAAAGGTGACAGAATGTGAAAAAAAAACTTTTTTTATGTCCTTTATGCCACATGACGAGTGTATACTGTGACCAGCCCTGTGTGTGTCAGTCAGTCATGAGTCTTTTTAATGCTGCACAGTTCAATCAAAAGACAATCCTCCTGCCTCTCACTGTCACATATTAGCTTTGTCGCTCTGGACTCCCTGTGGCCATTATGTGAATGGGACCTGTGCCTGTTCTGCCACACTTTGATCATTGGTGTTATTACCCATTCACCAGATATAGCTGTCAGATGCATTTCACAGCTATGCTTTCACACAACTTAGTACCTGCTGCAAATCACAATGTCAAGTACCTACAGGGGTTGGACACAACACTACCAGCACATGTGCAATCTAATGCAATCTACTGCTGTAGCGCTGCAACAAATGCTTCAAATCGTTTGGAAGACAATGCTCAACTTACGTGTTAGAAGTCTGTGATCATTTCTGAGGGTGTAGTTTAATGCATCCCTACTCTAAATCATCATCTTATTTGCCTTTACATAATGTAAATAAACAACTACCAAAACGCAATTTTTAAAAACATATAATAACTATTTCTTCAAGCCTGCTATTCTTTATCTCAGTTTGCTCCTATACTCTGATGCTTTATCTTCCATTTTTGCTCCAGGTCTCGCTGACACAAAGAGAGATGGGAGGATGTCAAAGGCAGCAGAGATCTGAATGCTTCTGTCAGTAGAAATATAGCTTCACTACCTTGGTGAGCACATAGGGAATTCTCGGCCCAGCTGTAGACAAAAACAGACATTTTCTATCATAGACTATTTGGTCCCTTTGTTTTGAGGAATTCAAGACTTTGTCCTCTCTGTATAGATGTTTTATTCTGTTTCATGTTTGTATTTCATCCACTTTCAAATGTAAAGTCAGGCAACCATTAGCTAACGAAGTGATTATTTGGAAATGTCAAATTCCACTGAACTAACAATCATTAATTCACACTTCCTGCTGGCGTTAAGCAGAGGGAAATGAATAACTTTTTAATGAAACAGTCAATGGTGTGAAGTCTTGTTTATAATTATGAGAGATTTTACCATTGAATATGGGCTCATTAATAGTCTCACTTGGACTGATTGGTGTTGCTAGGTAATTGCTTGCTATATTTCGACTCCTTTATCTATATTTAACTGATTGTATTTAACTCTGACCATATCAAACTACACATATTTCATTACTGCTTATTGTTTATACTGTTTAAAACATACTGTTCTGCAGTACATACTATAAGTTCTGTTCTGTTTACATTTCATAATTATTATATATACTGACATATAGTTGCTTTACATTTTTGTATATATATCACACTTACATCCCTTCTCTCTATTATTCATTCTGTACATCTTGATATATTGCTATTATGCACTTTTGCTACTGTTTGCACTTGTTAGATGCTAAGCTGCATGTGGTTGTATTGGCACTTACTTTGTGCAATGACATGTAAGTTCAATCTAACCTGAAAGTTCTTCTATCATTTAGGTGGAAACTAATTTAGAGTTGTTCTCAATCAATGGATGTATAATTTTCTCTGCACCTGCCTAGTGTCTTTAATTTTATTGTGGCATCCTGTAGTATGCATACAGTATACAAGTGTCTTATTCTACAACCCAAATTTAAAAAAGTTGGGACACTGTGTAAAACATAAATAAAACAGAATGAGATCATTTGCTAATCCTTTTTGCTATATACTAAATCTAAAACGGTACAAAGACAATATCTTAAATGTTTGACCTCATCTTCATTTTTGTGAATATCTGCCTATTCTCAATTTGATGCAGCAACACGTTTCAAACAAGTTGGGACAGGAGTACATGATTGGATAAAGTAGATTACTACATGGGCTCAGGAACACTTTGTAAAACCATTGTCGGTAAACACAGTTCATTTGCAATTTTGAAATTTACATTACACAGCATCGCAACTTTTTTGGAGTCGGGGTTGCACATGCGCCCTCTTGTGAATGTCAAAAGCTAGACTAGAACTGTAACATTTCATCAGAAGATTAGATGCCCTTGATGAGAGAGTGAGTGAAACCATTTATCTAAATAAAATTAAATCCATTCATTTTTTTTTTTTATTCTACCAATGGTCAGCTCAATGTAAAGTCAATGGCATTCAAAGGGGGTTCTCGACTGTCCCTCATGGGTTATGTTCCATTCAACAAGCAAATCTCAAAAACACATTCTGTGGGAATATTCGTGAAATAATTTCACCATTGCCTCCTGTAAGCACCAGATACAACCACAGCAGGGCTGCAGGATTAATCACTATCTCATACAGCAAGCATTGGTATGTAGTCAATCACTAAAGCTGTTATGCAGAGTTTTTTCTGATTAACATGGAGAGAGGATTATAGTGAATATAGAGAATTGTAAAGCAGAGAAACTTGTATATTTTGCATCTGTAGACTACTGAGAAATGTTGAACAGCTTGTCGGGTCGTACTTGTCCTGGTTGACAATGATAATAAAGTCTGCTAAAACAGCACATTGGCAGCTCTGCTTTTCACACTAAGTTTGTACAGTCAGTCACATTGAAATCAACAGCATTAGCCCATCAGTTTCACACTTCAACTAGCTGTCCCATTTTCCTAGTTTTTTACAGTGCTTGATTCAAATGAATAGCAAGCTTTCACAAAACCTTCCTCAACAACTCCACCATCTTTGATACGCTTCAAACACAATTTTGATCACCTGTCATTGCTGGAGAGAGGAACACTTTGCAGGAAATTCCAGGTTTCTTGTTTAAAGAAACTTCAATACCGCAATATGCTGCAGAGCAGCAAAAAGAGATACTCGACTGTTATGGTTGAGAATCCCTAAATAACATAGTGCGAGATTGGCTGGCACTTGACAGACACTCATTTATTCATTCACTCTAACCAAGTTCAGTTCAATTTACTGTCATTATTACTACTATTTGTCCCAGGAAGGCAATTTGTTTGTATCAAAGTGCATATGAAGCATACAGAACAGTACACAATACAAAACAACAGTCTAGGCGAGGGCATTCAATCCAAAATAATATGCACATAAAAGCAGGTTGTAAAAGAAACCCACATGGATCACAAGAGCAACAGTGGCAGAGAGGCTTTGATTCAACTCGAAAGTTTAAACTAGTTAATTATATATATTGGATAAATATCACAGTCTCATGCACTGCAGACAAGTAAATGAAGGTTCATTCAGCCAGCCACCTTATCAATTGAATGGCTGCATTACTAAATTGATACAGAGTTGTACAGAGTGTATTCGGTGTCGAGAGACTGACCTCAATCACTTCCTGCAAGCAAACACCAAGCTCAGCACAGTGAAGATTGGGGAGTGACAATGATAAACTCCTCCACAGGGGAATCCGAGCCTTCAGGTGGATGCTGGGGTGGAGGCGGGGTTTATGAAAATGCTGGATGGGTAGCAGCAGTGATACTGAAGTGGTGTTTGCAGCGGTATGTGTAGGCTAAGCTCCAACTGCCATATGACCACTACATCCCACCTCAGACCAGCAGGGTACTAAATTATTTTGTGAATTTAGATTTGATGCATCCAAATCCACCAACCCACCTCAGATGTGGCAGCAGGTTTAGACTTGTCAGTTATACAGCAGTACTAATGTATACGCACACTAAAAATCTCCTGCCAAACTGTTAGGAAGCATTAAGCAGCAGATCACCATGAGTTGTGAATGAGGAGCAGCTCTGCTCGTGTGCTGGTTTTATCAAACTACGATATGAAGACCAATAAAGCAAGCTGTTACATATCTAATGCCTTTAGGTTTAAATGTTACTTTAATGCTTAGCTAAATATGATGTAGAGAAAATGTGAATGTGACTGCCTATTGTGTGTGCAACAATAGCAATGTTGAGTTTCCCTTAAAGCCATTATTACAGGAAAATGGTTATGTGAATGGGCTGTGTGCAAGACAGCACTCATGTTGACATTTCTAAAGCCATTATAGAATAAATTATACTTTGTAAAGCTATTATACAATACTGTAACATCCTCTACTTGAGACCCAATTTGCAGTGAGCCAATTGGCAAGTCCACAAGAACGACACCAACAACCTGGGGGAATGCTGCACAACCAATTCATCTCAAAACACTCCAATATTGAAACACACTGTATTTCACCACTATGCAAATTAACAACATTAAAGCATCATAATCCATGTGCAAAACAAAAAGAAAGAAAAGCCCAGCCATTACAAGACATGAATGCAGAACACCAACACAAACATTGCACATAATGCCTAGATGGCAGCAGCATGAGAAAAGACACTAACAGCCAGCATGAGCCAGTGTGTTGCCAACAAAGACCAGATGAGTATGAAATAGCCATAAACAGTCAGTACCAATAGGCTGACAGGTGAAATTAGCTAGCATACAGCTGAACAGAGCTAACACATGAGCCAGGTTGGTAGCACAAGCAGCAAATTCTTACCTTTGACAATGAGGCAGCAGTCAGGACATTTTAACATCGTGATCCCTCTGGAAATTGTGGTCCTTCGTTATGAGTTGTAGTCCAGAGATGCTAACAGGTGTGGCAGGAAAGAGCAGGCCTGGAAGCGCTACTGCGCCTAACAAGCAAAGCTAAAACAACCAGCTAATGGCGCCGGGTGACCAAATGCACCTCTTAGCCGAGAAAACCTGCATGAGTGGCGTTTTTTGGCGGGTGTGCTAATTCTAAAACGCTTTAAAAAAACAGAAGCTGTGTTAAACTTTCTCGTAACTGCGATTTCTAAAGACGTACGTGGCAGCGGTGTACGGAGAGTGCAGCTAGCTTAAATTAACCGCCATTTAACCGAGGGTGCGTTCGATTTACGTTACGGGGTGTAAAATATGTCACGTGGGAGAGTGTGGCAGCTGACTGGAGCAGACCACTTGCACAAGGTTTCAGGCAGACTTTGGATGTAAAAAAAAAGCAATTTCACAATTATTTCATAACTTGATGTCTAGTGATAATAAGATAATGATATTTTTTTAAATTCTAAACAGCCAGTAGAGTCTAAGCTACAATACAGCAATTCTGCTTTTTTTGGAGTTTTTTTTTACATTCCTGTTCATGCACAGGTTGACCAAACAAGACACACTGTGTTCACGTCGTGTTACCCCTAATTTCCACCGGGCATGTCATTTCATGACGAGAACACGCGCTGAGGCTATTTCTGACGGACGACTCATCGATGTGCACAGACCAGATCGAGCCAGACAGGAAGTCAGATACGGGGACGGTGTAAAGACTCTCATTGACTGCCATTTAACTACAAAGCCTCCTTATCCATGTTAGACGCACAAAATCAGGGGAAAATGACCAAACAAACACGACCTGAGCAAGCCAACAAAGCTCGGCAGGCAAAGTGCTCCGCTTCTGAAACGTGACCGGCGGGGACTGGAGACGAGCGGAGGACAAAGCAAATATGCGTCGTATACGCAGCGTCACGGACACACGCGATTCTCTGGGTACTCGTACAACTTTGACCCCCAGATTGTTTGTGCAGCCTGTTAATGCAGCACAGTGCGTGGACCAACTTTGGCTGCAGCTAGCTAGCAACTGTGTGTGCAGAGTGCGCCTGCGACAGCTCAGCCTTAAAAACTCACCGTTCTGTATGCTGTTTTATTCCCTATGCCAGTCTCTTGTCTCCTTGTCTCCGTGTGTTCTTGAATTTAAAGACATCAGCGTCAGGAAACCACAGGTTTTGTCTCACTTATCATTCCCAACTTGCATAATTGTTACTTTGTAACAATTTGCTCCGTTCAGGGCGATTGCGCGTCCACTCATATGTTTGCATTGACCTCTGCCACCTCTAAATTCCACATTCAGTCCGAACAACTGGGTTGTTGAAAGACGTCTTTTTTCACTTTGGACAGAGCCCAGGCTAGTAATGTCCTGCTGGCTCCAGCTTTATGCTAAACAACATGTGCTGACTGAAGCTCCATACTTCGTAAACAGTACAAACCTTAATTACGATAGTGTCATTCCAGTTGTAATTCCAATAGGACATGCAGGAATATCTGACTAAGGAGCTGCATTGCTGGCAGTTACATCAAAATAAAATCAAGTATCTGTATCTGGTTTCACTTGTTAATGAACTGCAGCAAATACCCGGCACAACAAAAGCAGCTATGTTGTGCAGTTTGAATGGTGTGACTACAAGGCCAGCAGCGGGATCTGTGAGTGATGCTCTTATGTTGGAATGAAGGGAGGTTTTTCAGTTCAGTGTGACTGATGAATTAACACACAGACATGGACTGATGTCGATCTTTTCCAGCGTTGTACTAGAAACTAAAAAACAGTTACAGTTACTAGTCACTTAATCAAAAAGTAACTAAATTATTTTACTGATTCCTCACCAAAAAGTAATGTGTTAGTGTGATAAGTAACTTTTTTGTTACTTTTTAAATGATTACTTTGAAAGCTGTGTTTGGTAATAGGACCGTGTGACATGGAGAAATCTGATATCCTAATACTGGTCATTACAGATGCAGAAAATGATGCATATGACGACATGACAACATCTCTTATTACACTTTGAATTACATACTTGACAAATAAAAGGTACTTGCTCAAATTAGATTTTTTTCTACTTTCAGCTAAGCATTTAACAAAATCTAAAATATTAACGTAAAAGGCTAGAAGAAAGCACTTTTCAACTATAGCTGCAGGCAAAATAAACCCCTGCTTTATTTTATTATTGTGTTTTGGAGTTATTCCACCTCGTGTTGAATGTCGTTACATGTGATTATATTAGACTATGAAAATAACGAGTCCATATGAATTCAGTAATTGTGGAATTACATCCTCAAAAAGAAAGCAAATGAGTAATTTACAGAATTTCTTTAAATATGATGTTGTCTGATGTTGTACAACACAGTGCTTAATTAACCTCTTAACAGTGAGACAAATTTGGATTTTAGAGAAAATCCTAGAGAGCGAATGACAGAGAGAAATCAGGAGAGGCTTGAATGAAAGTACAACGACGGACAGAGAGAGAGAGAGAGAGAGAGAGAGAGAGAGAGAGAGAGGGAGGGAGGGGGAGAGAGAGAGGGAGGAGGAGGGGGGTCAATGGATGTATGAGAGAGATAGGGGCTGAGAGAGGGAGGAGGGACTTAGAGGGAAAAGAGAGAGAGAGAGCTGAGAGGATACACAGAAGAGAAGGGGAAAGAGGGAAAAGGGCAGATAGAGCCGGCTTTTAGTTCAACAGGGTGAATTAACGGAGAGGGAGAAATCGCCACGGAGAGAGTAACGCGAAATATTTGGACTTGGTCTACTCAGCAGCAGCTCGGAGGGACACTGGCGGGCTTGTGCGAGGTAACTGCTCTGCTTCTCACTCCTGACACTGCTTTTTGATGAGAAAGCGAACAAGAGGGCACTGACTCTACACCAGAATTTCCAAACGAAGTCTCTGTGGCACTTGCCAGTTCCTCTGTGTCATGTGTTGCCAAGTGTCAAGGTTGTTCCCGAGTGTTTAACGTGAAAGGTGGGACATTAAGCTGGAGGGGGTTGGGGAGCTTCTTGGCTCTCTTAAATCAATTAAAGAAATGACAGCTACAGTAGAGGAGCTGCAATCGGGACATGTTGTGCATTCCTAAACAGGGAAGCCTGTTCACTTTGCGTGGTTTAAGCCCTTTGATCGGTTCATGATGATGCGATGTGAAGCTCGGTTGCAGTTGTTCTCTCAGGAAGTTCAGTGCTCGTTAAGCTGGCTGCAGGGCTTGGTAATAGGGTTAGTGGACAGGAGAAGTTAGAATTTAGCGCAGCATGTTGGTCGCTGAACACGTAAAGGCAAAGCTCTGCCACTTCAGAAGCAAAATAAATGTGGCGCCTGTTTATGTAATAGCAGTCCTTTAAAGACACGTTTACAAGCTGACTGTTGGTCTTCTACAACTCAACTGTGACCTGACTGGAGTGGCAGAGAAATGTGGCTCTTTAGGCTTAAACAGTAGGCCATTAATATATCAGCAATAATTATTTCCCAGTGATGTAATACAGATTCCTAAACATTAATGTTTTTTTTTTTCCTTTTCTTTTTAATTCCATTGTCATTTATGTTGCATCATTATCTGTGTAGTCATCTTACTTTGCAAAACAGAAGGGTGTAGCTTATCAGATTACATTGCAATACATTAAATTATTTCTGTAGATTATATCACACTGATGGTTGCAACACGTTTCTTTTAAACGACTCACCTACTGAGTGAGGGATAGTACTCTCTTCACAGAAGCACTGTAATTGTTAAGAGTCATTGTAACTTTCCCATTGTTTCTGAGAGGAGAACAATGTCGCCGTGCTCTGTGGAGGATGTGATGTGGTGGAGTGTGTCTTTATGTTGAGGATGAGTAGCAGTCTAAACAGGGGCACAGTGAATGAGCCAGAGGTTAGGGTACGACATACAGTGGAAGAACAGAAGAGTCCACAGTGCTGTGAACAGCAGCCGATGTGAAGGAAAGATACCGCAGTTTGAATGAGAACGTTTTTGCTTCACTTGTGAAGCCAGCTGACTGGCTGCTGTGTTGCTTGCACTTCCATTTTTTGTCCACTTGTGTGTGCTGCAAGAGGTTCTGTGCCTACATGATGACGGTTATATTGGCTTCTTAGCTGTGGTTTGGTCTCCACCAACTCCACAGGAACAACATAACTCTGAGCCACTAAATCCTCCACTTTGTTCACCTGCTAGTTGCAGTAACTTTGTGTGTCTGATGTTTGGTGCTGGGCAGGTAGTGTTCATTGGGTTCATCAGAGCTTTGTTAGTGAAAGCCAAAGTTTTCAGTGTCACAAAGGTTCCAGATTTAAATCGGCTGTGAACAGCAGCGGCCTTTTGCTGATTCTCTTCCTGACAATACTCTCTATGAGCGATATGGAGTCGCAGCTGAGGGAATACATTATATATGCAAACTTGCTGAGCCATACGTTAATGTCACTGACTGAAGCTGTGTGGTTACAGCAGCACAAACTGTCCTAGGATCCTACACGCCTTCAGCTGGTGATGCAGAAAATCAGTTTTTTCCTGTTTGCTTCAGGTAATATTACGACTTTACACAGCAGATCATCCATACACTGAAAGAATGAGGAGACCACTTTGGATTATGTTCTTATGCCTGTTCCTGATCTGCTACTAAGTCTGTTTTACATCGGTAGTATTGTGGCTAATAGGACACCTAGAGAAAATGAATTAGCTTATTGGTATTTGCCACAGATGATATTCAATCCATAAAATTAATTTCACTTTGATTTGGCCAAAAACTAAAGTGCTTTCTATGTATCCTCCATTGGGGACAGTGTAATTCTTGAGTATAATGTTTAAATACGCTGTATCAAGTTTAAAGTTAGAGAGCTCTCTGTAAGTTAGAAATAAACGGGAGGCACTAATAATAATTATTAATATGAATTTACACGATTAGCAGATTTCTGCCAGCATTCCTGTCTTACCTTACTTGAAACAAGAGTGTTGCTTTTTGCTGTAATATATATTTTTTTTAGATTCTTCATAGCTCTCCATTATAACTTTTCTTTCTGAGAGCTGTTATGGTGAACCAAAACAGTATAGCTGTGGGCTGTCTGCTGATGAATTCCTCTGACCTAATTAGATGTATGAATTTAACAAATAGTTGTTTGTGCAGCTGTAAGTTGGGGTCCTAACATGTGTAAACACTGGGCTCAAGTATGCTCAACTCAGCGTGTATTAATCCACAAGTCTTCCCCAAATAAAAAAAAAAAAAATCACACACAAATACTGAAAGGTCGAAGCATGCTCTCCACTTGCGTCACTTCACAGAAAACTGTCCGACATTTCAGGTAAAACTATGTTGATTGTGGAAATGGAATAAATAAAATAAACAAATAAAATGGAAACTTTATTTCAATACCAGCTTCTGGCTTTCAGTCAGTGAGAAAAACAGTTATAGTTCTACTGTTAAATGACACTGAATAATCCCCTCAAGCTCCCTCTACACGCTCTTATAAGAAGTGTCTATAAACCAAAAACTGCTCGTCTGATTTCTCTAAGTTACCAACTCACTTAGTTCTAAAAAGGCAGTTTTCTTTCTTACTATATTCAGTTAGCAACGAGAGAGGACTGTTTGTTATCTTATTGTTATGTTTGGATCAGGGGGAAAAAGCCCTGCAACACACTTGTGACTTAGGAACTCTGATTTTTGAACATAGATGTTTAGTTATCAGTTGTGATGAAAAACAGTCATTTTGTACACTTGTATAGCCACAACCACGCTGTCAGTAATCTGAAACAAGTGGGCCATGAAGCACTAACAATCCCGAGTGGACAAAGTTGACAATAATGAGAATGTTTTTGGATGCACTGACGCCAGCACACAGCTGGATTAAAAGAGAGACTGTCACTTGCTTGATTAGAGTTTATATAATGAGTCAGAAGAAAATTAATTGTCAACAGTTCTAACAAGTGTTTATGTAGTTTATCAAGAATTAATACCAAGCTCCTCAGGTTCCTCTCATTCGCTGCTTTTCCCTGTTTTGTCAAATTTTGTATCGGCCCTTTGTGTTTGCGACTGTTTTGTGTGTGTGTGTGTGTGTGTGTGTGTGTGTGTGTGTGTGTGTGTGTGTGTGTGTGTGTGTGTGTGTGTGTG
>JAPZEA010000020.1:4795439-4812693 GCA_029783685.1 Heniochus monoceros | reverse complement strand
TGGAGCTCAGTGGAGGCACGACGGCACTCTCACACGGCAACCGGAGCTGGAGCCATGAGCAGGGCGCTTACGGAGCAACACTCACCAGCAGCAACACAATATGGTCCATTGTAATGAAAATATCAGTTTCCACTCTACTCATAAATACAGCTGGTAAAAAAGAGATACCATGAGAAATAAAATGCTACTATTCAGTTGAGAGGAGCTCAGATGGAGTCTGTGAGGAAGCAATGAGTGAGATAGGTCTGAATGGTGAAATGATGTATGAAATACTTGGAGGAGGGAACAGGTTTACACGTACTCTGTTCATCGCAACTAGCTCCCTGCCAGTCACAGGGGAGACATGTAATGCTTAGAAAATCTATGTGTGTGTGTGCGCGCATGCACATGAGAGAGGAAGAGAGAGAAAACTGTGTATGTGTGAGTCTCTACTGTTGCTAGGCAATGGCTTTTCCTTCTTGTGAGAATATTAACGTTCATTCCCAGGATGACAAAGACAACACAAATTCACATTTAAAGAGTAGATATGTTTTACTAACTATACCCAAAAGCTCCAGTCAATACACAGTGTCTATTACTGTAGCCTCATGATGATAAGGTTTTATGCATTATTTAATGTTTATTTGTATAGGGACAAGCATATGGTATGAACTGATGCCACATACCACAGCATTTATGGCCTAAGCTACTTTGCAATGTCCCATGGGCTTTTTAATCACATCAAATTCAACAATAAAATACAGAGTTTATATACTGAGCAGGTTCATTACGGATGCACCTCAGGTGTGCAGGTGGCCTGGCAGCAGGAGGGAGCAGGTGATGATGCCCAGCTTTGCTCAGACACAGACAAAGACACACAGAGAGGGAATGAGAGAGAAACACACACAAAACACAATGGAGGGGACACAAAGGAAACACAATGAGCTAGACAGGGTGATACTGCCAAATCTGAACAGTAGTACAAAGCAGGATTAATGGGTTGGCAAGGTATGTTGAGCCTAAAAAGCCAGAATTTTCAATGTCACAAAAGTGGTTATTTTTTAACGTGGCTATATCGTCATGGTTACTTATGATGCACACCTAACTTATCCAGAAGAGGTTTTGTCTTAAATCAGATATACAAAGCACCACCCTTTCACTAATTCTTTTCCTGATGATATTCCCTATAATCGATAGTCAGCTGAGAGAATACATCATATATGCAAACTTGCTGAGCTGTATGTTAGTAGTATCACCAAACGAAGCCATGTTATTACAGCAGTGCAAACTGGATTCATCTCGTTGAGTTTTTTTGCCACAGGTACCTACATGCATTCAGTTGGTGATACAGAAAATATTTTTTTCCCATTTGCTTCAGGTAATATTAACACTTTACATTTTACAGAGATATCATCCATACACTAAAAGAATGATGAAGGCACAGAAACTATAGACCACTTTGCATTAGGTTTTTTTGCTTGGTCCTGATTTGCTGCCAAGCCCATTTTGCACTGCTAGTATTGCAGCTAACAGAATATGATTAAAAAATTGAGTCAATTGGTACTTATCAGATATTTTTTAATCAAAAAAACTAATTTTACTTTGATTTGGCTGAAAACTAAAGGGATTTCCATGAATCCTTCATTATTGGATAGTGTCTGCAGTTCCTTGGTGTAATGCTTAGATATGCTGTATCAGTATTAATGTTTAAAAGCTTGAGGCGTCTACTGTTATCACATTAGAAATAAAAGATAGGCACTGAGATTGCACTGAGTAGTAAAATAAATATATGAACTTGTGAATTTACAGTATTAGCAATTTTCTGTCAGCATTCTTCTCTTGCCTTATTTTCAGCAACAGTGTTGCTTTTTGCTGTTCTGATTTGTTGTTATATTTTCTTCATAGCTCTCCATTATAGCAACCTGTTCCTCTTGACTCTTCAGTCAAGTGGGCACACAATTGGCCCATTTCATGTGGAATACAAGTCAAATGACAGAGCAAACAGCCATTTTTATGGGAATGGACACAGAGCCTGATGATGAAAACCTGGGTTAAAAAAGAAAGTTCATAACCACCGTCCAGATACCCATCATCTCTGACTGGGTTTTAGGTTGTGTCAAGCCAGCTCACTCAAAGAAAGCCTGGATATGTTGAACATGCTTTGTAGTACACCTCCCTGGTGTGGTGACTCTATCCTTCATAAATGATCGCAAAAACAAGCAACATTTAAATTGGTAACTAATTGATAGACAATTAGTAAGTTTGACATTGATAATAAGCCTGTGGGTGTAGATAAGTTTTATAATCTGGTATATGACTGGTTTGACTAATGCAAGAGACTTTAAGGAAGCTGTTTTACAACTCTGCAAAAGATTCCCTTATACCATATACTTCCATGTGCTTCATTATACACTATTTCTTCTTGCACTAGATCAATGTACTAGTATGCGGCACATAGATTATGTATTCTGCCCTCATGTAAACTATTGCAGTCACAACACTTAAAGTTTAAAAGCCACTTTGTCACTTATTGAACAAGTAATATTTGTACATTTAAATTATGGACATTTCTGTGTTGTCTGTATAAAGTGCAAATCTCAGAATTTTGTCTTGATAACTTGAATTTTTGACAACAGTTTGAAATTTGCCTTTACATGCAACTCAATGATGGCCTAAGCCACAATGTGAAGCCAAGTCTGGGCTCTCTCACTGGTGTTTGAGGTTATGAGTTCAAGTCCTACTCAGCCATTGTGTTGTGTAAATTAAAAACACAATTTCATAATTATAGTTTTTCACTATTTTTTTCCTCATTGCCTTTTTGTACATTTTGTACATTACTGACTTTTAAATGTTTATCTAAAAAAATAAATCTCTGAAGATGTATGATTGTTACTTTATATTTTTGAGCTCTATGTGAAGCACTGAATTCTTGGCTATGCTAATAGAAGTGCCAAAATCATATTAAATTGTGCACCAACTTCTTCTTTTGCAGCTGTCATTAATGTTCACATGTGTTGAGTATTTAACAATGTGATGTTTAGTGGCATTCTTGATGTTATGCTTTAAGGTTTGGTAATTTCTTGCAAACAGCAAACAGGACTCAACAATAACATTTGATAATCCATCACACAGTCATTTGATCACCTTGTAGTTAAAAATCAAAATCTGAGATTTTATCCATAGAAATAATGCTTAATCAATCCACCCAGCCCCTGAAATTATGAAGTCAGGTGTTACTTTGTTTCCTTTAGGTAATGCTGTTTATCCAGCTCTGATGTTGCTGAATGCATTATAGGTGCTTGTGATTCATAGGCCTTAAATATCATAAAGCTAGCTAAGGATGACTCTGGGATATCCTCACTTTTTGGTCCGGTGTTGTCTGCAGCGTCCTCTGGCAGCGCCTGTGTTGATTAATTTTTGTTCTGCGGTTTGACGCCTTATTACACCAAGTTTTATGACTCTTGCATAGTGCCAGTACTGCTAGGGGGTAGATACGTTACAAGACGTGCATGTGTGTCTATTGGTGTGTGTATTTGTGTTGCCCTGTTTAGTGTTGCCACCAGCAGCAGGGGGACCAGGGGGGGGTCCTGTTTCAGCTCATGGCCTATATATAACTCAGCAAAGGGGATTTTCATCTTAAAGTCACACTGGCTCATTTGGCTGTTAGTCACTGGAACAAGATAATAATGATTTTCACAAATCTATAACTATCTTTTTATGACAAGTTCAAAATGTAACTTCTTAGAGTTTGTTGATATTGTGCTTAATGTAATACTCAAACTTTTCCTCTCTAACTGCTTTGCCCCTCTCTGTCTCCACTCCCCTCTTTTCTTTCCCCACTCAGTCTATTTCTGTCCCCCGCTGAGTCAGATGGACAGTGCCCAACTTAGAATGACAGAAACAGGCAGACCAACCCTTCGAAATCAGAGTGGCTGAAAACATCAAGGACTGTGAAAGAAAAGAAATAACTTTGGGGGACTGTAAAGAATAGAGAGGGAGGATATTACCAAGATGGAGGAGTGTGAGAGTCTGGACGAGCTGCAGGAGTTTCATTGTGAGGCTTCAGAGGCCATCAGCCAGGACGATGAAGATGAAGTAGAGGAACTGCAAAACAGGTGCTTTACACACTGGATCTTACAAGTTGAGTAACCTTAGTTGTGGCTCACTTTAGATTTGTGGAAAGCGGTGTCCTCTCTGCTGAGAGATTTTACCATGAAATTTATTGAATGGAATGGAAACTACTTGTTTCTGGGCTTTCTAGCTCAGACACGTTTTGCGTTAAAGAGAGAAAAGAGATGACACAAGTCTTATCTCAGTCTGGAGAGTGTGACTTGGCAACTGTATCCAAGTGACACAAAGCAGCACTCTATTACTTTCATTAAATATATTAAAAGATCATCGGTTCTTCAGCTCACATTGTCAGTGTGGCTCTGCAGACAGCTCTATTTACTTTATTTTACATCTCATTTATCATATTTCATACTGGGTGTTCTAGTTATCTTTGCCATGTCTTAAATAGTAGAGGACACTGATATGTTAAATGTATCTGGGAAGGCCAGGCATCTCTTTTCTAATATTACATGAATGACGCTTGTCACCCTGCAGTAGCCCAGCTGTATTCATAGCTGGAGGAACAGCTCTGAGCCCATATCATCATTATTTTTTCAGCTCATCACCCACATTGGCAGTCTGGAACCAGACATCTGGTCTAATGCTGGAGAGCCACACTCCTCAAGTTATTATCTTGAGAATAGATTGGCGGGTGTTATCGTGTTTTCAGCTTAGATTTGCGAACTTACCTCAGGTGCAAAATGTGAATGAGGTTTCAATGCTGGCACATCTTGCTCAGATATGTTTTGATTTGATTCACTGGTTTGTTCTCTGCTTGTGTTTCCATGATCTGTGCCAAAAGGATCTCCTCTTGCAGTTAGACGGTTTAGTCATGTCCTTCTTCTTCTCGTGAACTGCACATACAGCCTGCTCTCCGTCCTCTAACCCTGTCCATTCCTATCTCCTCCAGTCTGCGAGAGGTTGTGCAGGACCAGTCTGTGAAGCCCAAACTCCAGTGCCTGATGGTGGATCCATCGTTCTCCATGGTAACTGTTCAGAGTGAGGACAGTGGTATCGTTTGGGAGACAGCCTCTAGCCGCTGCTCTACCCCCTGGGCCTCCGAGACCAGCTCTATCTCTGAAGCCTACAGCATGGAGGGCTCTGGAGCTGCAGGAAAGATCACCATCGTCTTCGATGAGGAGAAAATAGTCCGCAGGAGGACGAGGTCTGGAGGAAGGAGCAGCAGACTGGGGGACAGGCTGAGCCGACCTGGTAGTTCAAGATCAGCTTCAGCTTTGGGAGTGGAGAGACTGGAGATGGCAGAGGTTTCTCTTCCTAACATCAAACAGGAGAAAACTGAAACAGAGCCAGACATGGAGGAAATCAAAAACAAAGATCAGCAACTGTTTAGTTTGATTTCAGAGGGTTACGAGATTCTCAACATCAGAGTCCCATCCAAACTTCCCACTGTGGATGAGGAGGAGAGCACAGAACTGCAGGACAATTTGTCTTATTTGGACCAGACTCCAAAGATCAGGTCTCGAAACCACCATGACTGGACATGGAAACAGACTCATGGCCTGCCAGAGGAGGGGGAAATACTGGATCACCAAGAGGTATTTACTGATCTATCTGGTTGAGTTCATTTCTAACACTCAAACTTTGGTTTTGTTGCCTTTTTATTCAACTCACATCAAATTAAAATTGAGTAAAATGCTGTTTTAAACATTGAATTGTCCTCTATAGATTTACCGTCTGATTGTGATCTTTCCACAGACCTCAGAGCAAGATTCTCCTCAGCCGTCAGCCGACACAGAGCTCAGACACACGCCCGCTCAGAAAGAGAGCACCAGCGACATAGACTACGTTGAGAAGTTTACCCTGGTCGATGTGGTGGGTCCTGGGGAACAAGCTCCAGAGCTGCACAAGGAGGCAGAACAGCCTGCAGCGAAGCCCCAAACAGAGGAGCAAAAGCCTGCTAAGGAGACAGCCACAGACAGCCCATCTGCATCAGAAGAGTCCTTTGTCTTTGTTACGGATGTGGAGATAGTTGGGGAACACCTGGATGAGGTCTTCTATGGAGAAGGAGCTCCTGCTGATGCACTGCAGCGGAGAGACGATGATGAGGTGGAGGGTGGAGCAGGGATGAGAATGAGACGAGAGAGCCAGAGATCTGTGAAGGAGAATGGTTCAGTGTTGTTTGGGAGTGAAGAAACCATCCTCACGCCCATCTTTATCTCCCCTGGACACCCTAAGATCATTGACCCCATCCTGCTAGAGGAGCCCACCGCCATGTCCTTCATGTACTCAGACCTTTATGAGGATGCTGTAGGTGAGAGGAGGAAGAGTGACGAGGAGTACTCTGAAGCAGAGAGCGTGGCATCTGAGAAGACTTACAAGAGACGTTTGTCAGATTCAGAGGAGGCAGATGGGTACCTGGAGAAGTTTATTTTGAAGGATGAAACTCCTGCAATGGATGTTCAAGGAGAGTCAGTGGAGGATAGGAGTGAGGGGAGGATGATGTGGTCGCAGAATAAGTTTGAAATGACAGGATGTTTAACAAGAGTGGTCAAAGAAGAGGACAAGGACAAGACAAAGACAGAGGAACCAAAGACACAGGAAGTCAGTGTCGGAGATAGGAGTGATGATTTAAAATCAGCAACAGTTGAAGAGAAAAGGGAAATAGTTACAGAAACAGAAAAGGAGAGAGAGGAAATACAACTCCCCATGGTGACCAAAGAACAGACTGTCAGAGAAGCCTCAGAAGAATCGTTTCAGAAGTCTAAACTGAAAGCAGATCAGATGGAGGATCAGGAAGTGAAACTCGAGATAAAGAGAGACCAGACTGAGGCTCCTGAGAGCAGCACTGCTGAGCCACATCCAAGAACTCAACAGGTGGATAGTAAAGAAGAGAAAACAGAGGAGAGTGAGGAGCATCAGAGAGAAGTGCCAGCAGAAACAACTAGCAGTAATGCTACAGAGGAGACAACTATGGTAGCACCTGTTAGCACAGGGGTGCCTCACACCACCACTAGATCTGAAATACCAACAGAAACCACTGAGAAGCATTTGTCCGAGGAGGCAGCTACTGACACTAAGATGGTGGCTGCTGATGAGAAAGTAATAACTGAGGCCACAGCAGAGGCCCTAGCTGAACTGAAAGAACCTGAGACAGAAGGACGGAAAACATTCACCTCCACTGAAATAGAGACCTCAGCTGAGCCATCTCTGTGTGAGGGAAAAAAAGCTGCAGAAGCTGTTTCTGAAGATGTTGCACCTGTTGAGGTTATCACTGACTGTGATGCAGCGGTACATGCAGTAGTGGAGGTAACTGAAAAAGCAGTGGATGAAAAAGAGATCCAAACTCGAGTTCAGATTGATCTTCAGGAGGTAGCAAGTGTGGAGATGGCAGATGTTCAAACAGCAGTTCCTGAAGGAGTAGAACATGGAACTTTAACATAAGAAACTGCATTTTAAAGCCAAGTGCCTGTATTTCTCACTGAAGCTTATCAGGAGTCAGAGGTTCAAACTGAGATGTCAAGTGAAGTAACCAAACCTGTGAGGCCAGAAGAACCCAAGACAGACTCAGACAAGAAGCGGCATGAAGTTCTTGAGTCCAAGAAGCATCAACAAGAGGAGTCATTAACTGAATCAGACAAAACAAAGCTGATACCTGAAGCCAAAGATAAAACACCCACAGTGGACACCACGCCCGACGTTCAGGAGATGGTGAATGAGGGTGATGATTTAATCCTCCTTGTTCCCAAAGGACAAGCTATAGAGATGGACATAGAGATCAATCAGAGGTCAGAGAAGACTACAAGTGGTACAGTAGCTGAACCTGACAGCACATATTAACATCTCATAGAGCCTGAACCCATCACACTATGCCCAGAGATGCTTCAGGCACCAAATGAAGAAACAATGACAGAGCTTCAACTGGAAGTAAAACCAGAACTTGTTCTAAAGGAAGAAGGACTACCTAGAAATGAGTCAGACAATTGGTACTCGAGTCCCACACCTCTGGAGCAGGCTAACGAAGATGAGCAGAAGGTGGAGTGTGACTTTGAAGAATACAAGGGTGTCTTTTCCCCTCTGAGGAGCTTTACTCCCCAGGAGGATTTATCCGGGCTACACAGAGAGGATATGCAGTCAGAAACAGCAGATGCCGAACTGAAGGCAGAGATGCACAAGGTTGAAGACGCCTTAGAAACAAATATTGTTAAAGAGTATTCAGGTCCAGAGATTGATCTGCACAGAGAAGATGTAGAGCAAAAGATAGAGCAAGATGAAGCAGATGCAGAGGCTCCAGATGTGATTGTTGAGGAGCTTGAATATGAAGTGATATCTAAACAGGATGCAAAAGAGATGCCGGAACCCGAAACACAGAGATATGCAGAGGAACCAAAACCTGAGTTTGGTCAGGAGAAAGAAGAGAGGGTGGAAATGGAAATGGAGAAGGAGGATGAGAAAGTCTTTGATCTGTCCCCAGAAGAAGAGCTCAATGAGGCTGACTATGAAATCATAGATGCAGAAGAGGAGAGGCTGGCCCGCCTGGCTGCTGAGCTGCAGGGGATGGACTGGTTCTGTCTCACCTGTGGATGTCTGCTGTCAGAGGACGACTACGTGTCTGGAGAGCATCACAGCCATGAGGTGACTGCTGTGGACAAAGCCTACGAGGAACGTAAGGTAATGTACCATGTGTATATGAACATGTATTCTGCTTGTACATAAACATTCATCGTTGGAGCTTTTTAATCCCAATTTTGTGTCTGGGGTCCTGGAGAAACATGATTTTGGATTGATGACATGTTTTAGAAGAAGTAAGGACAATTACTTAGCACTTCTGTTTGTGGTATCAGAAACCACTGCTGTAAGATGTAGTTAAATACAATGAATTTTCATCTGCTCTTCATCTGTGGGTGGCGTTAGCAGATTTCTGATTTTGGAGTTTTATGACAGTTTGTAAGGAAGAGACCTCTCTGTGGTCTAAATGTGCCCAGACATAATTAGTGTTGCTATGTAGGATAACATACTGTACATTTCTTTGTCTCTGTGTGTGATTTTTGGCAAACAAAAGGAATATACACTCAGTTGCCAGTTTACTAGGGATCTATTACTGAAATTAGCAAAGCCTAATGCAACTGTCCTGCCATAAATCCTATTTTTTTGAAAGTTATAATGTTAATTTTTGTTGAAACTGTGTTAGAGAGGTGTTGATTCAACTGTATGGTCCTTTTGGAGGCTGCAGTTTGTGGTGGTGTTGAAGTGTATTGTATTATACTGTAGTCCACCCCATTTATATCAATGAGGGCTAAATAACAGAAACACCTCTATATATAATGCAGTAACATCCAGCAGCACCACAAACTACATCTTCCAAAAATGAAGATAAGAAATATACAAGACATACAGCACATATGGGGGAGAAACAGATAAACTCATTAAGTGTTGTAAATGACAGATATCACCATTTATTTTGAGATTATTTGTTTTCTCTGAATAACTAGTTTAACTTGAAAACTATATACTACTAGTTAATAACAAGTATACCATTAATAACTATTAACTAACTGCATATTACTGTGTAATAAATAACTTAATGTGCCACAGTTACTGTATGGCATGAATAAATCATGTGCAAATGAATACTATGCAAATTTATAGTTTAGTTAACTGCACAGTATTAGTAAAATTATTAATGGTTATTACACAATGCATGTGTGTTGTTAGGTGTGACAAAATGTTACAAATAGATTTAAAGGGCTAGTTCGACATTTTTGGAACTACTCTTATTTTTTGTCTTTCTTGGAGCTATTAAGCATATTTCCCAAAATGTTGAATTATTCCTTTCCGTCCAGTGGAATATTCTCTTTTCACAAACCGCCTTCTGTAATATGATGAAGGGTAAAATGTCATCCACAACAATGAGTTTAGTTACTGAGGAACACGGCTATGACCAACTTCCCCCTGTAATATACTGTATATTCGTCCAAATGAAGCATTGCATGGAGATGAAGAGGAGAGGGAAGAAGAGTCCCAACCTTGTGCAGAGCTGGTGCGAGGACAGGCACCAGGAATCCATTGTAGATGTAGCCAACCAGCTGGTCTCTGATATCAGGGTGGGCCACCTGGGAACAGCAAATATTAAAGTCAAGAGTGCAGTCAAGCAGACGGTTGCAGCCATTGACCACGTGTGAATACATCTTTCATGCAGCAGAGCCTCGAGCGCGCAGCCTCGTCGCACGTTTTCACCTGAATGACAGCGTTGCAGAATTCCAGCGAGTTGAGAAACTGGACGAGGGACGGCATCTGGAGCCAGTCCTCTCTGTGCAGGCAGTGCCACTCCTCGGTGGGAACCTCCAGCTTGGTGGGCAGAGATGAGTACAGGCCGCTCAGCCCTGTGGCCAACACCTGACGGGACAGAGGTGTCAACAGCCAATTAGATGTTACATAAAGCTAGATGAGGTCAACAGCTGATTTGGGATTATTATTGACTGTTGGTCAATTTAACCGCAGCTCAAAGTATTCACTAATCCTGTGAAAAAGGTCAAGATCTACAAAACATATCAGCTCAGCTTGTACATGTATGTGTGTGTTCCAGTGACTTTCAGTTTTCCTCTAACACCGCCTGTTTTGAAAGAAATATCTTGACAACTATTAGATGGACTGGCAGGAAAGATCGTTTTCGTTTAGCATCATCAAGTCAAAATGCATGCTAGCATGCTAAACTAAGATGGTGAACATGGTAAAAATGATAAATGCTACACATCAGCATGTTAGCGTTAGAGTATGTTAGCATGCTCAAGGCCCTGCTGTGCACAGAGCTGCTAACTTGAATGTAGACTCTTTTTTTCACTGCTGTAAAGCTAACATCATGTGATATATACAGTCCAATGAAAAATAATCTGACATAAAGTAATTACAGAGTGAATATAGCTTCGTCAAACATTAACGAGGCCGTGTACGGCAAAAATGATCCATGCACGGCTTCTCGGCGGTCAGTTTTACTTCCAGCTTCACACAACAGATTTATAACGGTGTTTTACTGCTCACTGCGATGCAAAATACTTTTGTAAATAATTTCTTTTGCACTTTTTGATAATGTAATGCAGATGTAAGCAGAGCACTGCAGCAGCCTACATATCAGCCTGCCTGCTCCTCCTCGCACAGTCAGACAGCATCCATATGGATTTATGCCTCCTACAGGTCGGCTCTATAAATATTTCAGCAGCAAACACTTTTATTTCCTATACCTTTCCTGTCATAATCATCGTGAAATGGTAATTAGGTCACTAATTAATGCATTAATGTCAACAGGCTTTGCACATAACAACTGATTAAGTATTTACAGGGTAAGATTTCAAACAACAGATCTATAGCACTGCAGTCTAATTTAACTGCAAGATGGGTGCATCATTAGTGTTGCATTGATGCATACATCCTCTATAGGATTATCCTTGTAGCTTGCCAGTGGAACCCATTAAATTCAGACTCTAGTTGTTAAAGTGGCATCGCATCAAAAGCTTTTTTTCACTGCGATGTCTGCAGCTGCGGGTAAATGGCATTATTTACATGGGATTAGCTTGTAACCGTGCCATAATCTTCTGAATGCCAGACATTCAACGCCAGAGATGTTTTAACCTCGCTTCAAGTGGCTTCATGAATTCATCTGCATATTTTGGCCTGATTATGATGCCCAGAGTGACAGAGAGGTCTGGGATTTTAGAGTGGCTGTGGGAGGGTAAGAATGAATTGAGTTAGCTGGGGAAAAAAAAAAAACACCAAGGAACTGAGAGCAAGAGGAAGAGGGAAGGAAATCTAATTCATCATGTGGAACTGACCGGACAGAAGTAAGTATTCTCTGCGACGTGTTTGGCCACTCGCTCGTTCTCAGCAGACAGCGACATAATGAGCAGCAGTGCATCTCTGGCCTGCTGGCCCACCGTGCCCTCCCTGTGGATGAAGGGGATGAGCAGGGAGAAGATGAGGAAGTTGGTGGCCCCCTGATCCTCGCTGGTGTGGAAAAACAGCTCCAGGATCGAAGGGTCCTTCGCCAGCACACAGCACAGCTGGTTGAGCAGCAGCACCAGCTCGGCTTCGACCCGCGGCGCCGCGGTGCCCGAGCAGGAAGACAGCAGCATCATGAGCGGCCGCAGGATGGGCTTGTGATGCAGCAGCGGCTGGTGCGCCTGCCCCACCAGCATCTCATACATCTTCAGCTGCTCCAGCTTCATGTCGTCTGTGAACTCCCTGCGGAGGCTCCACACGAAGAGACGCTCCATCACGTTCTCCATCACCACAAACTCCAGGATGGGGCCCATGGCGCCGGCCTGACCGCTCTGCTCCTCCATCAGCAGGAACAGCATATGCTCCACATAGTTCTGCACCGCGTTCGCCTCGTCTCCGGGGATGGGGCCGAAACGAGGGCCGCCACCAGAGCCGGCACTGAGGTTGATGACGCTCAGGGAGGGCAGGGTGGAGGTGCTGCGCAGGGGATCATGCTTTTCTAGGATCTTCACCACCTACAGTAAGAAACAAGGGGAGTATTACTTAAACTGAACACATTATAACCATGTGTTATTAGATTTTCATGCAAAAACATCTGCAAACTTTGCAAAGTAATAAGTTATCATGCTTCAGCTTTTATTACTACATCCAAATAGTGCAAGACAAAGTCACAGGTTGCAGAATTAGACATCAAACATAAACATTAAGAGATAAGAATAATTTTGGTGGAAAGTTTTAAATGAAGGAGATAATATTTAAAATCACAGAGTAAAGAGGTTTTCATTTTAATCAAACGTTAGATTTAACAAATTGGTCATATCACAAAGTAATAGGATGATAATCACAACCTGCCACATTTGCACAAGTTAACACATTTTTTGGGGGTTCAGTCAACTCTTGGATTGGAGACTTCCTAAACGCCACTGCAGTCAGTGAATGCACCATCCAATCAGCCTGCATTTCCTTTTTAAAATAACAAACACAAAATTATATCACAAAAGTCAGAGACAAATCTTTTTCAGTGGGCCAACCAAATTAATTCCATACGTGGGAAACACTGCTACACACTCCTCATAGTTATCATGTCCACTTTGGAGAACACAACACAAAGACAGACAGAAACTCGATCAATGAACTCTGAGGCGGAAACAAATTGATTTCAGGGATTTAAAAAGTGCAAAAAGTACTGAAACTGCTTGCATTTATGTTGAAAAAGAGGATCCAAACTATTACCTTTCACATAATGTACAATATACGTAGTATACTATTCTCCGTATTTCCTTTTTATAGCAGTTTTAATCATATTTGTGTAGACTGTGCTTGTAAACCACATTAAATGAAAGCTGATGCACTGCAGGTAAAATCATTGACTCCTTCCTTTAACTTCCAACAATAATGTGGTGTAAAGAGACCAGCAACACAGTGCAGATAAACTCAGTTTGGTAGGACACAGTGAAACAGTCCTTTGTGTATCCAGTCCCTCCCTTGTGTGTCCGCTGCGTAGAAACCAAAGTCACAATAATGGAGCCAGTGTCCCCAGCCTGCCGCTGCTGCCATGACAATAACTGGCTGTGCACAAGAGAGCTGGGCATGGCCGACGGAAACAAGAGAACAGAGTTCGTAATCCCTGTCTGAGCCGAAGGGGCCTGAGGCTCAGGGATCGGTACAGTTCAGGCTCCCCGGCCATCACGGCGCAGACAGGAAGGGACCAGGTCTGAGAAACACTCAAGGATTTTACTTACTGGACATATGGAGGAGTCAGACGGGGGGTTGTGGGCTGCCCGCTGGCAAAATACTGACACTATCAAGGTCGCTCGCAGACATGGTTAAAGTTTGTTAAACTATGATGCCTGGAGTATGAACATTGTTTGCAAAGCAGCTGCAAATCAGCTTGAATTTATATTGTAGTTCAGTACAGGACAAACTGAACGTGACTGATGGGTGCTGGCACATCAGGAGGGCGAGTTGTTGGATGTCGGCCGGACAGGAAACGTGACGGATGTCAAACTGAAGGTATCAGATAAAGTATCAGCTGCTCAGACTGAGCCAACACATCAGACTGGTTGTACTGGGCAGTTTGCAGGTGTGTGTTTGAGCAGGGTCATGCTGAAAAAGAGAGGTCTGCTCTGAGGGAAACATTCCTGGATAAATTAAGATTAAAAACCCAATTCTGTCAGAAAAACCATTGAAATACCTCAAATATGTGTTGTGTTTTCAACCCTAGCCTGTACTTTCAAGCATACTGATATATAGAACTTGGTATTCAAAAGAAAAACACACAAAAAAGAAAAATTTAAATTTTACTCAAAAATAAAATATTTTAGGGAAAAAATGGTACTTAAACTTCAGAAGTTGTAACAATACATCAGTGCCAAATCTGCTGATGTTGGCTTCTTTTGTTAAAACTTCTGGAGTTTTATGCTGAGTCAGCTTGTTAAGTGAAGGCCTAGATGGGTGACACGTAATTTATGCTCCATAAATAAAAGATGACATATGCAGTGTCAGATTCAGGCAGTGCTCCAAAGTACCAATTTTAAGGCCTTAATATTGCAAAAAGTATCCAAAACATTCACACTAAATATCTGTGCTTTTATTTTGTTGACCAATGCCCAAAAAGGAAATGTTATTATAACCATCAGGTCACGACTTGGGATGGAAGCAGTGGCAGAACTGAGTCTAACTGGTCTGAAGATGCTCTTAAATGCACACTGGATGGGAGTGTTTCCACACAAACTGTGCATCTCCACACAGAAACACATTCATAAAACTCTGGCATTTGCCATGAACGGAATGAGTCAGTAACTCTGAAGATGAAGACGAAGAACAAACTCCTCCTACTTCACCGTCTATGGTTAATGATTGTTGGCAGCCACAGCAGCTGACAGATCACATCGCGTGTCACAACAAACACAAAGAGCTCTGTGAGGCCTGGAGAGCAGCAGATAAGACGCTGCAAACCAACATAAACCTCACCTGCCAATGAAACAGCTTCTTACACAGGGACGAGGCCAATATTACTTACGACATGTTGCTCCGATTTCAAGGTTTTCCGAAGTGAAACCAAAGTCAAGAGAACTCTTATCGGGCTGCAGATTAACTAAGCGTGGAAATGCAACACTGCAGGAGCGAAACTGTGTTGCCAGTTTGCCTGAAGCAACACCAGCTTTAATCTGGAACAGGGAGTTCTCCTTTTTCTCTGCTCGGTCAGAAGCTGGAGTCTCTTGTGTTTTTCATCACAGCAACTACTTAAGAAGAAAAAAGTAACTCAAGCTGACAGCTAGGAACTAATTTACCGCATACATCCTGATATGAAGGTTAAGTTATGGGAGCTTTTATTTTATTATCACAATTAAAGCAAATTCCCCTCATATTAAACCAAGAGAAGCCTAAAAACCAAAATAACCCTTATTAAATCTAAAAGGTGAAAGAATCTGTGAAAATCAATATTCTTTACCAGACAGGACTTTATGCATAAAGGTAAAAACAAACTACAAACTGTAAAACCAAACAACGTTTCTACCATTGTGTTCAGCACCAGGTCTGCTGTCCCTGTTCTGGACTGAACTGATAAACTTGGCAGCCAACCATAACAGGTTAGTTTGTATTCAAAACAATAAGCTCACGTACAACACTGGACTTAACTTAGAATTTACTTGGTGGAACTTACTTTTCCAGTGAGTAGAATGTTTTATCCAGCTATTATTTCCAAGCTCAATAATGAAGCTTCAAGCTGAGTTTGTCAAACTAATGCAAGATAATAAATTCATATAATTCTCCAAGAGACGGAAGGTAATATGTCACACAAAAAAAACACAAAAGAAGCTTCTCCTTCACACATGTTTAAAGACATAAAAATCATCATCATCTTCAAATCAAATCTGCTCCTTCTTCCTCAAAAAAACAGACTCTATGAATATGCAAATATTCTATTTTTCATGTTAAAAGTTTAACTACAGGACGTAGTTAAACACTGGAGGTTTCAAGTTTCCACGTCACAGTTTTTTAAGGTGAATACTGGACCATGAACGGTCGCTGCAACATCACAAAATCAAGTTCATATGTGCAAACTCAGCACAGAGAAACTTCCCTCCGTCTGCAGATGAACGTGAAAACAGCCTGCACAGTCAACAGTCTGCACGGTGAAGGTCAAACATCCAAATGAAGTAACAATAAGCAAAAGATATTTCTGAGTCTAGCAAGAGCTTTCAAGTCTACACATCTGCATTAAACAGCACAGCTTCGGACCAAATAACACGAGTAATCCCTACAAGCTTATCTGTGGAAAATTTAATAAAAACAGAGGAATTCAGCTCATTTAGCTGTGAGCGACTCCTCGCCACCACAGGGTCAGACCCCTCGCTGACAGCCACTAATGCAGACGTAAAAGCAGCTGACACCCCTCCATCCCCTCAGCGTCTGGCCAGCGTCACACTTCAGTCAGTGTGTATAACGTTCGTTCATCTCGGTGTGGGAGGAGGAGGTCTCACAGGCTGCCAGGACCCACAGGGGTGAACAGGGACACATGCTGCTGCAAAGAGCCAAGAGTCTGAGACGGTCGGCGTCGCGCTGCCAAGATTCCACCGGCCTGCGCTGCAGCTCAGTGTTTAGGGACAGCACTCGAGTTTAAACGTCACTTTCTTCTGTCAGTGAGGTAGAAGTAAAGTCGGAATTTGTGCCGAAATAAGAGGGACTTTGGCACTCTTTGTAAAAATGGTGGTTCCTGACATGGGGTCAGGATCTCTCCAACGGGTCACGAGATAAGTCTGAGGGGTAACAAGATGATTAACTGGAACACAAAAAGATGTTCTGGACTTTTTTATGATCTTTGCTATTTTCTACTAAAGTACTAAACAGTCCAACCTCTTCAAGAAAATCCCTCGTTAGCTGAACTCTGATACTAAACTCAGAATCTGTGACGCAAGAAGACACTGCTTTGTTTTAAGGGAATACAAGCTAAAAAAAGTTGGGAATAACTATTTTAAAGACAAGTTTAGCTGGGGCTTGAAGCATTACTGGCATTTGGGAATATTTAAAAGGAATAATTCTACATAATTTTAGAAAATATGCTCGTTCACTCAAATTAGCTTATCTTAGCCTAAAGACTGGCAGCAGCTAGCCCTGCTCTGTCCAAAAACACTTAAAAACACCTCTAAAATTCACTAACTGACGTAATGTGTCTTGTTAGTTTAGTCTGCACATAAACAGAAACGTATAA
>JAPZEA010000020.1:4534155-4544473 GCA_029783685.1 Heniochus monoceros | reverse complement strand
GTTCTGTAATTTTACGCCGCTGAGATTCTGCATCAGATGAACCTCACGGCTGCAAGCACAGAATCATTTTTATATTTCCTCCTTCATCTCTCTCCTCCACGTTTAGTGTCTAATTCCTCCGAGCCGGGAATTGACCCGTCTCGTTTCTATGGGATGGACGTTGATTTGGGAGACAGTTGACTGTGTCTCCTGGATAGCAGGATCAAATGTGACACATGCAGCAGCCAGCGTTAGGTCTCACGTCCACCTCCATACATCAGCCTCTCACTTCACAAAACCTTATTTACTCAGCAGCCGTCCGGCCCCTGGAAGAAACATTAAATTTGATATCTCTGGATTTATGGGGATGAAGACTGATTGGTTTTCTGTAGAACCTCAGCCATGCGCACCACAGACCACACTGATTAACCTAATTGGTTTAGTGAGCTGGTATAATAAACAAGTAGTTCATTAATTGCAGGGTTTACTGGAGGGTTCGTGTGGCCGTTACAGCTGATGAAAGATAAACACGGACAGGATGCACGCTAACGTTAGAAATGAAGAATGAAGCTTTGTTCCTGAGCACGTTGGAAGGAAGGAAGGAATGAAACGATGCACAGAATCAACACATTGTTAAATGAATGGTTTGAGTCAAACGGCAACAGGAGCAACGCGAAGAAAACCTTGAGCTTGAGCAGCGTTCTGTATTTTCAGACTAAAACAAAAATAATTGTCACATGGCTCCATAATGAATATAAAGCTTAGTTGCCGTCCATCTCACATAGATTAAAATGAATGCTGCTGTGAGGATTCTCTGCATTTTATCATTATAAACTCCAGATCTTTGAATTTTGGACTGTTTTTTCATTCAAAACAAGCAATTTGAAGACCTCAACTTGGGCTCTGGGACATTATTATAGTGACATTTTGTACTATTTTCAGACATTTGATAGTATGAACAATGAATTGTGTAATCAAAAAAATAATCAAGCATTGAGTCGCAGCCCTGCATCAAACTGTGAGGAGCATTTATCATCAGAAGGCTGCAAGAAATGCTATTTTACATGCATGCAGTCTTTTATCACCGTATTTTGAATCAGTTTACCAAAACATGACGGCTGCTTGCAGCTAAAGTGACTTGGTTGTGGAAAGAAACACATTTTTGTAGCTTCTACTATTCTCTATGGCCTTTGTAGCATTTTTGACATAACCGATATTTGATTTCTCTGTTTCTAGCAGGTGACTTCACGCTTCTAATTTTGTTATAATGAACAAAGAGGCTGCATCTACTTCCCAAGGCCACATGATTACAACATTAATCCAATCTGTCTTCTTCTCTGTCAGGTCATCAGAGCTCCACGGTGCAGGACCAGCAGTACCAACTTCCCGTGGAAATCGACCCTCTGATAGGTAGAGAGTACACACGCATGCGTGTTCTTGACGTAGTGTGAGCTCATATGTGCATGAAATGATTTTTTGTGTGTGTGTGGATTTGTGTATGAATCCCGCCGGCGTCTCGGTGACTCATGGCAGTCTGCAGCAGCGTCGTGTCCCTGGACAGTAGATTAGAGTTGTTTCTCAGCCTCTGCCCCAGTTCACTCCTCATGATATAGGCCCTGCTCTCACACTAAACCATTTGCATGCAAATTGGAATGCAATGAGCTGTGGCCTAGGCCGGCATTTCATCATCAACTCCCCCTCTTCCTCCCTCTCCGCCGTCCCTTCCCTCCCTCCCTTTCTGCATCCTCTTTGGTTTAATTTGAGCGGAGGGAAAGGACGCGTGTCAGTGGAAATGAATATGAATGTGGTAATAATGTGTGATTGAGAATGCACCGCGGACGGCTGTCAGGACAATATGGGCGCCTCTCATCCTTCACGACTTGTTGATGAGCAGGAGAAGAGTGGCGAGCCGCCGTGATGTATGGGGATGCGCCGGTGGAGCGGGGAGAGAGGAGCCACTTCTATCTGCTCCTCCTCCTCCTCCTCCTCCTCCTCCTCCTCCTCCTCCTCCTCCTCCCCGCAGCCTCTCCTGCTCTCACGCACATCTGCTCTGCCCCTCTGCATGTTGTGGTCACTCTTACTCTCACCAGACCGTTTCCACACGTTTTATTTTTCGCTCGACTACTGAAAATAACCAGAGTTTAGCCTCACGTATTTGTCTCTATCTGCACGTACGCTCTTCAGTATTTATACATTCAGCGCCTGTTTTTATGAGAGCTTTGTAGGGGGTCTGTGGCACTGAAAGCTCACTTTTCAGGCTAATTTTCCCCTTTAAATCTTTAATATCTTTGTTTTATTTCATCACACGACGTTTTTTTTCCCCCATCATGCATTGTGTCGTCATTTTTGGACACTAAAGTGTAAATAATGCACTAAATTATGTGTGTGTGTGTTTCGGGGGAGGTTGAGGGGATTTTTGTGCTTGTCAGTAATATATTTACATTGTTTGCATTCCGGGAGGAGTCTGAGCTAAACACAGTAAATTGAGGATGAGTGCCGAGCCAACTGTGGCTTTGAGAAATGTTAAAAAATGGGTTGAAATATTAGTCGTTGCTGGCTTACTGGACTTTCTCAGTGTCCGTGTTAGACGATCTTCTCCCACACCTGTTCTCCAACGCAGCAAATAAGAAATACGTCACAGTCTCTCCAGAAAAGAAAAAAGATCCCACTTACAGAAGAGAGAATGTCAGTAAATTTGCTGCCTAACCAACCATCGGGGTGAATCTGCAGTGTGCGGTATCATTACTCAGACTGGACTCTTAGACTCTCACAGAAAATGTGAAGTCCTGTAAACTTAACCTCCAGGATGTTTTATGTATTCGCTCACAAATCTCCTTCGCGCTGCAGCTTTGGCGAAGGTGCGCCGGAGTGTGAGCTCTTTGAAAATATGTAAACTGTGTGTCGGATCGCAGCTTTAATCATTCCGTGCACACCTGCTCGTTTCCAACTTGTAATTTTATTATTTGCTCATTATGTTTTTCTTCCTCTCCTCCGCAGCCAGCAGCGTTGGCAGTCATCGTCGTCAGATCTCAGACCTGCTGGATCAAAGCATTCAGATCAGCTCACAGTGTTTCATCATCACGGCCGACAACCGCTTCATCCTGCTGTGCGGCTTCTGGGACAAGAGCTTCCGGGTTTACTCCACTGACTCAGGTACTGTATGATCACAGTGCACTTCCTCCCCCTCAGATCAGCCGGATCCAAACAGAATCATCCCATACTCACATTAGCCTAAACCAAGATTTACGTGCTGTAAATTTGTTACTTCATGTTTAACTTTGTCGAAACAAGGCGACCGTTCAGCTAACCGTGTATCGCTGTATGATTTTGGGAACTATATCTGGAGGCTTAACGTGCACATTTTCTCTGCCACTGAACTCTCAGATCTTCCCTTTGATGTTTTTATGTCTCACTCTCAACAGACAGAAACCTGAATGTAATTGTTGAAGACTCATGATTTAAGCGCAGCCTCTTCTGTTGGCTCATACGTTCAGCTCGTAAAGCCCAAACGCGCTTCGCTTTATGCTCATAACAGAATCGTTTTTTCTAAAACTCTCTAACTCGCTGCTTCGTCTCTGGCACGAACCCCATGAGCCACATCCACATTAATTCATGCCCTAATATCAGAATCTAATGGGCACACCGCCATGACATTTACCGAGCACACTCATACTACCCAGATGATGAACTCTTTCTCATTTTGACACTCTAACATTTATCTTTTAACCATCAAACCAACAGAAGTCGTCTCATAGGAAAGTAAGCCGTCGCCATGCTGTTAAAGAGATAAACCTCTAATGATAATTAGCCCCATGGCCTTTCCTCTAGCACCATCCTCAGGACAGACGTCTCATTTTTAGACCCGCTACTAGTGAGGTTTTTTATTTAGTCCCACACTGCAGTGAACGCTGTGGCCTCTAGCAGCTGCTAGTAGCCTTTAGCCTTTAGATTCAATGCTATAAACAACACAGTGCACCGTCTCTGCTGTTTGTTGTGCCGCAGATGGCGTTTTCTGCTGTACTGTGCTGTGCTGCATTGCATTGTAGCTGCACCAGATTATTATAAGTTAAATCAATTACATGCCACAGTAAGGCTTTCTTTATTTACGCTTTTATTTTTTTGCGATTCAGAGCATGCACGCATTGTAGCCTAAAGCTGTAACACTGAATTATTTCTTTACGATGCACAAAACTCTGCAGGCTTGTGTCTTAAATCTTAATATATGTGTAATATTCTCTCCAGTCTTTCACAGTGGTGTTGTGTATGAATGCCACTGACTAGCTGCTTGCATACACACATGCAATGCAATGCACGCACGCACGCACGCACGCACGCACGCACACACACACACACACATGCACACACAGAGACGGCATCAGGTCAGGGGTCCTAAATGAAACTGTCTGAAGCTTCATCTCTGCACCCCACTCCTCATCTCCTCTCCCCAGCCCCATTCAGAATCCTACACCCATCTATACAACAGACTCTGATTCAATTTCTGCAGGCCAGGGCCTCCCTGTCTTCACTGGTGGAGGGAGGGAAGGAGGGATGGGAGGACAGAGATAGCTCTATTGTGCGACTGCCACCGGGGTGCGCGACTGGAACGTGAACACAGTTTAATCGTGCGCGCTCAACAGCTGCCGCCGAGGTCCCTAAAGCCCCCAGGTTAAAGAACTGAGGGATTTTATCAATTACAAGACCTGATTGGTACACGTGCACAGAACACGTAGCCTCACACGCCTGCGTGCACACACACCCAATTTCATTTGTGCGTGAGCAGATGAGTGTGTGCTGGATGTGAGCTGCATGGTAGCCATTATTGCTGCGGCTATCATTAGTTATTTTCAGTGTTTATAAAGATGTCAAACATTTTCCATCTTTGATGTCTCTGTTCGTCTTTTGGAGTTTATTCAGTTACCCGCCCAGTTTCAGAGCGGCCCTCGTCTCCTCGCCGTGATACAACTTAATTATCCGATGGACAGTGATTTTGACACCCAGGCAGAAATGCCATGTGTTGCAAACTATCCACTGTTTGACTGCAGAGGTCACACCATGAGGAGCGTAATGAGTATTAGACAGCTAGACAGTGGAGCTGTGGTCTAGAAATCTGACAGCAATTAGCCTCTTTATATATACACACAGAGTGGACTGCATGTGCACGTGCACGTGCATGGGCACACACACACACACACACTCATGCACACAGAGTTGGAACAAATATTTATTCTTGTCTGGGAATTAGCAGACGTCTGATCGTGGGGATATTGTGGAATTACTAGTCTAGCAGACAGATGATCAACAAACACTTGGCGGGGACTTCCAGAGAATTTTACCTGGCAATAAATTCATCCTCAGTTTTATCTTATTAAAGTTAAAGATACTAAACCACGTCTTCTATTGTTCAATCTCTTTAGAAGTTTCTTGTGTTAATGAATGCTGGTTTGTGTCGCTTTCGCAGGCAAGCTGACTCAGATCGTCTTCGGGCATCGCGACGTGGTGACGTGTCTGGCTCGCTCCGAGTCGTACATCGGAGGAGACTGCTACGTCCTGTCGGGCTCCAGAGATGCCACCCTGCTGCTGTGGTACTGGAACGGGAAGCACAACAGCATCGGAGAGAGCCCAGGCAGTAAGAACACAGGCAAACACGCACGCACGCACGCACACACACACACACACACACACACATACACACACACACACACACACACACACACACCGAGTGCTCGCTCTCCCAGACAGTTGTGACTGTGTGATTTACGGCCTCCCTCTCTAAAGTAACAACTAGTTTCGTCTGACCAGGCCAGGCCTCCTGCATACAGATTGGATTTCGCAGCACCGTCGCACCAGGAACAGCTTTCGATAATGTGTTTGAGATTGAGTGTGAGACCAGATATTGTGTGTGTGTGTGTGTGCGTGTGTGTGTGTGTGTGAGAGAGAGAGAGAGAGAGAGGGAATCTGTCTTTAATGTGAGTGAAAGTGAGCGCCACTTAGAGACGTTAAATGTGACGTTGGGGGTCGTCGGCCGGCACATGAAAGTTCACCACCATCCGAGGGCCACGGGGTCACGCCGGTCGATAAAAGTGAAAAATGTCACAGGCCTCTCCAGCGTTACCGTAACATATGGCATCAGCCATGATCAAAGCGTCGCACACACATCGCTCAGCCTTTAGCCCGCTCGGTGCTAATTTGGTCAGCTTAGATTGGCGTACATGTTGTTAAGTGATCCTTTACAAATGGTCTGAAATTTATGACAAATTGTGATTTGGTTAGTGATTTGGGTTTTGACTTGAGGACAGATGATTGTCACTCAGAGCATGCAAACTGATGCTGGAATAAAGGAGGATGTTTTCTTATTCCTGCAAGTTAATTCTCAGGGATTTTCAAACCTTTTATAAAGAAAAGATGAATAGTTTTATTAGTTGAAAAATATGCATGAACAGCAACCACATTTTCATTCTCTGCTCTCATTTTATGTCATGTTTTTCTCTTTTTGATCACTTTATTTCACTCAACAGAGAGTAAAACAGGTATAAAGACATGATGAAAAGTAGAAGCACTTTACACTGATAGATGTGACTTCTTTAGAGCCTTCATCCTTAAAACATAGAACTTAAAACATGTATTTGCTTATAGGATACATGTTGCAAAGTTACATGAGGGTTCAGATTCACTGACACAAATACAGTGAAAGCTGTAGTGTTCTTCAACAATTTCGCTGCATATTTTCTAAGAAAAATAGACTGCGTTTTGATTGATTTGTGGAATTATTATATGCCTGAGAGGGATCTGTGTGTACACGCCAATGCATGTGTTGTACATACTTTTGTCAGCGTGTGTGTGTCAGTCTAACGTCAGCCGGCTCGGTGCAGTTACCACGCCGGAGCTGGAGGAGCAGACAAAGCAGTCGTCATCCCAACCTCTCACCACCACAATGTGATGCTCCATTGCCCCAGACCGCAGAAGGCTCTCCCAGACATGAAGCTCTGCTGCAGACACACACACACACACACACACACACACAAAATACATAGACAGCACACTTTTCTTTATTCCTCTTCCAAAAATGGAACACTTTCAAGCTAAAGTCTCCACATGCACTGGAATGAGAGCACATGCACACACACAAACACACACATTCCCTTTCATGCATAATGCCCTGCGAACGTCCCACACACTTCATAAGCTTGACACAAATGCCTCTGAATGGCTGATATGCACATGTACACATTGACCTATGCGCACTTGGTTCCTGCTGCAGGCACATGTTGTTGTTGTTGTTGTTGTTGTGCACCACTGCAGAGATTCCACAGACAGCGCTGCCATCTGCTGGTCACAGAGGGGAAACCACTTTAATGAGACGTCTATTAACAAGTCAGACTGAATTTCTGTGTTTTAACTGAAGCAAACAGATATTTTAGCACCAGTTTTTGAGAATAACTTTAAATGAGTTGTCTTTTGAGTGCTGTAAATATTTCTCAGCTGCACAAAATTTTGATATACACACACCAACATGTATACATTTATATATTTATCGTAAAAACAGACATGCAAACGCAGCCACATGAAGATTTGTGATTCAGTAATGTTTAATTGATTTAAATCCTCATTTTTACCTCAGTGAATTTAGCATTATCTTGCAAAAACTTTTGAGCATTTAATGACTTAAACTTTAAAATAAGCTATAATAAACATTTGCTATTTAGCTGAATGAATTCCTGAATGCTGTGCAGGCTACTCTTTAGCAATAGAAAAGAGGAAGAAGGAAAGAAATGTGGCTGTTTTACCAAATTTGAACAAGCTTTTAGATCCAGTTTCTACACACACACACACACACACACCCCTTGTCCACACTTGCCCAGATAGCTGATACCATCCACAGTGTTCCAGCTTTAGTCAAATACAGGTATAAAATTGTAATCAGATGTGGCGCTAATTCAAACCAAATGTCAGGTAGAGGCTCAAAAGGTTAACTGATACACCAATATATCAGCTTTATTGATCTTCTCCAGGCGAAACCCAACATCGTGCTTTAATCCGCCGGCTTGTAGCTCGTATGTTTGCTTTTAGCGGCACTGAGGATGTTAACCGGTTAACTAAATGAAATGTTTAGGCTGTCGACCTGGTGTGTGACCAGGGTTTAGACAGCTGGTGTGTGTTTGCAGAGTGGACAGAAGAGCCGGACACAGGGGGTTAAAACTGGCATTAAAATAATCAGTTATTAGTATGAAGTTGTTGTTTTGTATTTGTTATAAATTTGCTGCAGTTTAGAATTATGATACATGCATTCACAATATTTTATCATCAGAATCCATCCACTGATTTTAAGTATGCGCTTGTAATTTGCAGTATTCTAATAACTAAATATGGATCAGATTGTTTACTGATTTTAAACATCACTGCTGTCGTCTTTATACGTGACTGGACTTCAGCTCACCCTCTATTCGGCTTTTTTACAAGAGTGAGCAGTTTGGTCGATACGCTCGAGTCTTTCTGCAAAATCTAATTAAAGTTTAACAGTAGCCGTAGCTTTCGGGGGAAAGTATCAGTCTTATTAGTGAACCTGTGTCGAGCTTTATGCCACATAATTGAATTAAAGAGAGAAACTGCATAAATGAAGCCTGAATGGTTTGACCAAGTCAGCAAGAAACTACACTTAACACTACTTAAAACTCCAGCAGTGTGTCACAATGAGTATTTTATTTCAGAAGAACTGTTTTGCTAACATCGCTCTGCAGCCTCTGTGGGTGTTGTCCTGTGTTTCTGGGCTGAACTTGACCTGTTACAGCAGAGAAGACCCACTCCTGACCACCGTGACCTCCACCCTCCAGTTCAGGGATGTGCAGGAACTCACGGCTCTGCACAGTCCCTGTTTCACACTTTTATTTACAAGCCGCCATCCAGCTCAGCACTTTTACCCAATGAGCAAATGTTTGGATCTGTCTTCCATTAATGCGTCAACATTTATTAAAAATAATGCCTAACAATGTCCGAACTCCGTGTGCTCGCAGACAGAGAAGCAAATTTTGTTTTGTCGCTCGGCCTGACAGCTCAAACCAAAACAAAATCACACAACCTTCATGAGTTGGATCATAACTTACTCCCCTTGGCTCTCTCGCTCTCTCTCTCTGTCTGTCTGTAGCACAGAAACATCTGGATCCAGTGAAGGCAGTCGGGTGGTGGGGGGTTAAGGATGTGGAGAGGCGGAGGGTGACAAGTGCTAGAGAGGGAGAGTGAATGCTTGTGCAACAAGCTCCAGTACATGTGCATCCACATAAAAACAATATAAAACAATTAACAACCTTTTGACATGTTTTTAATTCCATACATTATTGTTTATTTTCGTATGGTTGCTCTCTGTGTGTTTTACTGGATTGAATTGCCAAAGTTATTCTATCGGCGCTTTAAGGAGTAGAATTTTTATGTTTCACTCCCTCTAGTGATCGAAAGTGGCAACACATGACTGTTTTGTGGAATATACATGACAGTTTTGTTTGTGTGATCCCAGCAGAGTTCACCACACCGCGAGCCATCTTAACCGGCCACGACTGCGAAGTGACGTGCGCGAGTGTGTGCGCCGAGCTCGGACTCGTCATCAGCGGCTGCAAAGGTGAGATCGACCGACTGTCTTTGTCCTAAATACACGTTTATACACACCAACAAAAAGATAAGATAAAACTTTATTAATCCCCAGCCGAGGAAATTCGGGTGTTACAGGCAGCAGGCAAAAGTAGTAGGAGGAGCAGCAGAATAAAAAATACAAAATAAAAATTGGCTGTTTATATGTACATTTTATACAAAAGAACTATAAAGAATATAATGCCAAAAATTTAAAGAGAATTGCACATGGTGGGTGTGGATAAATTAAGTACAGTTTTTGCTCTGTTGCACAGTAATAAATATGTATGAACCACAGTAGAAGAAAAAATGTATATGCATGGGTTGATTACTGTAATAGAATGAAAAAGTAATATTGCACTTTGTGTATGTGATAGCAGGATGAAGTAAACCTAAGTCACATTAGTGCAAAAAATAGTATGAATATAGGCCCGGTGCTACATTAAGCAATGCTGACAGTAAGACAGAAAGTCCCCTGAAAGCAGCCTCCACCAGCTCTGATTCACTCCTCCTGTTTGTCCAGATGGTCCTTGTCTGATCCATTCCATGAATGGGGACCTGCTGCGGACCCTCGAGGGCCCGGACGGCTGCCTGCGGCCTCGTCTCATCCAGTCCTCCACCGAGGGAAACTGCATGATCTACTACGACAAGGGACAGTTCTGTCTCTTCAGCGTCAATGGCAAGCTGCTGGGACACATGGAGGTGGAGGACAGCATAAAGGTAA
>JAPZEA010000020.1:4347431-4360719 GCA_029783685.1 Heniochus monoceros | reverse complement strand
TGCCAAGACACTCATCCTCAGTCTGCAGCAGGTGAGATACTGATGAAGACAATCTGACAGGCGTCAAGTAGTGCTTTCTTTAGTACTGCATGTCTAAAATAAAAAGAGGGAGAGTGTTCTTTAAGTTACAAGTTCACAAACACTTTTCCACGCGTGTGTTGCAGCTGTTCAACGAGCTGCTGCAGGACCAGGGACCCAACCTGGACCGAACGTCGTCTCACGTCAGTGGCATCAAGGAGCTGGCCCGCCGCTTCGCCCTCACCTTCGGCCTGGATCAGATCAAGACCAGAGAGGCTGTCGCCACGCTGCACAAGTAAGACGATGAGCACAGTGTGTTTCTCTAGGGGGGCACTAGACTGGACTCGTAGCTGTAATCAGACACGGAGGAAGTTACGAAAGCTTAAACTGAGGTTTAAGTGAGTTTAAAGACCAGATGACTGTGCTACATGTTCATTTTAACACAGGATGCTGTAGGTGCTTCTGTGCTGCGGAAAAGTAAACCAAACACTGGTGAAAGTGAACTGAAGTCAAGAGTCAGATATTTTCTCCTATCAAGTCCTAGAAGTTTTCCATTATTTTATTGTCTTTCCTCATTTTTCTCACTCTTCCTGTCTCTATTTCTGCCTCTTTCTCTTTCTCTGTCTCGTTTCGTATCAGGGATGGAATAGAGTTTGCCTTTAAGTACCAGAATCCTCGAGGACCAGAGTTTCCTCCCATCAACCTGGCCTTCCTGGAGGTTCTGAGCGAATTTTCCTCCAAACTAATCCGCCAAGACAAAAAGACAGTGTAAGTATTCCCTTCCGTCTTTTTTTCCGTCCCATTCTGTCACCTAAAGCTTTCATCGTGTCACTTCAGAATAGATGAGTTGATGCTAAAATGCCGCATGTCCCCTCAGCCACTCGTACCTGGAGAAGTTCATGTCAGAGTCGATGTCGGAGCGCCGGGAGGACGTGTGGCTGCCGCTCATCTCCTACAGGAACAGCCTGCTGACGGGAGGAGACGAGGACCACATGTCCGTCACGTCGGGCTCCAGCAGCAAGACCGGCTCGGTCCGCAGCAAGAAGGGACGACCGCCGCTACACAAGAAACGCATCGAGGGTGAGGAGACGGACGCAGAGATGAGCGGTACTCGGTTTATTTGTGTCGGCTTTGCTTCTCTGAACTTTCTGTGTGTTGGTTTTCAGAGGAGAGTAGCGTCGAGGGCTCGTGGATGATGCGTAATGACACTCTTCAGACACCAGGAGCGCTGCAGACTCCTCAGCTCACCTCGACAGTCCTCAGAGAGAACAGACCAGCAGAACACATGCCAGACCCGGACTCAGAACCCGGATCAGAGAACGACTACGTACACAAGTGAGTGTATACACATCATGAAAATACACACTGCAGCATGAAGTCGTTTGTGAATTGATTACGTTAAAACTAATTCATGAATTACCTTTTCCTCCGTAGCTCATCTGTCACAGCTGATTTTTATTCATCTAATAAAGACAGTGATGGAAGAAGAGCTCAGATCTTTGACTTAAGAGTGAAAATACTCTGTTTCAAGAAAAGTTCTGAATTCAAATTTTTACTCAAGTAAAAGCACAAAAGTACTAGCATCAAAATATACTTACAAGTGCCCAAAGTAAAAGTACTCATTATGCAGATCGGCCCAATTCAGAATCATATATTACTGGATTGTAATTATTGATGCATTCATGTGTACATCACTGTAATATTGAAGCTGGTAAAGGTGGAGCTAATTTGGATTACTTTGTATACTGCTGGGTAGCTGATGAATTTTCCCCCCAGGATCAATAAAGTCTTAATTGATAATGATACATTGTAATTTAAATTTAAATTCTTTGAATTATTCATCTGAATCTGCAAAATAACTAATAAGTGAATGTGTTAAATTAATGTAATGGAGTGAAAAGTGCAATATTTCCTTCTGAACTGTGGTGGAATAGGAGAAGAAAGTAGCATAAAATGGAAATACTAAATTACAAGTACCTCAAAATTGTTGTCAAGTACAGTACTTGAGTAAATGTACGTAGTTTCTTTCCACCACTGGTTAAAGACAGATAAGATCAGTATCAGTCACCCTCTTCTGTTCACTCATACTGGACTGACTCGGCCTTTTTGTAACAGAAAGTACTCAGAGGTGATATCAGACCAGAGTACGCTGACCATGTGTTTGTCCTCAGTCCTCAGATGCAGATGTCGTGGCTCGGCCAGCAGAAGATGGAGGAGGTGAACAGAAAGGACCGGACGGGCATGAACTACATCAAGTCACGCAGCAATCAGGGCGTCCGGCAGACTGTGTAAGTGTTGCTTTTAAGGAATGAAGAGCAAATAAGAAAGAAGACGATACACTGCTTCCTCTCTGATTGTGTTTTTTCGTCTCGCTCTTTGTGACATTTCCCGTCAGGCGCGGGTTAATGGAGGACGACGCGGAGCCCATCTTCGAGGATGTGATGATGTCATCGCGGGGCCAGCTGGAGGACATGAACGAGGAGTTTGAAGACACGATGGTGATCGACCTGGTGAGCGAAGTCGCTTCTCTCACTGCGTTTGATTTGTGAAATTCCACAGAAAGACGTGAAGATACGTCAGGATTCATCGTAAGTAAATGTCTGAATTTTGCCGTTTGTCCTTCCCAGCCGCCATCGAGGAACAGACGCGAAAGAGCGGAATTAAGACCGGACTTCTTTGACTCTGCAGCGATGATTGAGGACGAGTCGGTATGTAAAGCTTTGACAGTTTGAGTCGAGAAAGTAAGCAGAGCTGAAACGATTAGTCAGTTAATTGATTAGTCAACTGACAAAATGAATCAGCAACTGTCTTGCATGTTTTTATGCAAAAAAGTAAAAATTCACAGCTTCCAACAATCTGAAATATGAGCATTTGTTCTTTCTTTTAAAATATATTTTATCTTTAAACAACAAATAGTTTTAAGACGTAACCTCAGGTTCTGGCAAATTATGATACGATGACATTTTTTGCTATTTTCTGACCAAACGATTTATTGAGAAAATGATCTGAAGGTTAAAGTACAACGAAACATTCATCATTAGTTAGTTGCAGCCCCATACATAAATCAGTAATCTCAAACTACAGTTACATTACAACTAGGTTTGTTTACAGATTTTAAAACCACCGTGTGTAGAATTTGAACTTTTCGGCTGTGGCGCCCCCTGATGGTCATCTCAGATAGCGATGCATGCTGCTTACTGCAGGGTTGCAGCCAGGACATTTTCTCTTTGAGATTATCTAAACAGTCGTTCTGCTCTCCACTGTTCCAGGGTTTCAGCATGCCCATGTTCTGATCTGGGAAAAGGCGAAGATCCTGAGATCAGGATCCTTATCAGGAGTAAACACACGTGAGGGGGGGTTGGGATGTCGTCACCCACATAACCTGCCAATCAGACTCTTAAGAAGAAGAAAAAAACATTGTTGAAGTACTTTTCTCTTTCTATAAGACGTGATGGAAGGACGTTTGTCAAGCGGATCTACTGACGGATCCCGCGTCGGCTGGAAGCGTGAAGCGTGGATCGGCTCTGTTCTTTCAGGCGGGCCGGAGGATCCAGAATATTCTCCAGAGTCTTGTTCGGATTACTCAAGAGCTTTGTCATGCTCCTAATCTTCCTCCTCCTCCTCCTCCTCCTTCTCCTCTCCAGCCTGTTGGTTTAGCTCTTGTTAGCGGTAGCTCCGATGGCACTCCGACTGCTGGCCGACGAGTACTCGCAGTTTTTACGGTCCCCCTGGTACACGGATGTACAGTTGTTTGGTTCGGCTCCCGATCAGCAGCACAGAGCAGCATAACACTCTGTACAGCCCCCCCACCTCCCCTTCTTTTGGTGTCGCACTTCAATCCGTCTGGTTAAATCCAACATAGAGAGGATCTCAATACTAAATGTTCTATATCTTTGCTCTTATTACCACCCACCGACCCCCCTCCTCTCTCTCTCCGTTCGCCATCTGAGTCCTTGTGTGCGGTGGTGCTGGTGTGTGACGTGTGTGTAAAGTGTTGGTGGTGGTGGTGGTGATGGTTGAGTACATGCACACTGAGGTCGGCAGCAGTACGCCGACCTGGAGGAAGTGATGTAACTGTCTCATGTGTGACGTCAAAGCAAAGCGAGTGTTGTCATTTGACGGGGAAGCCACACACGCCCCCGGACAGAAGCCCCCCCACCCTCTCAGATTTCAGACATGTTCTGCACACACCCTCGAATAACGGCTTTTTGAAGTTAAAAAGTTTTAAAAAAAGACAATAAACATATTTTGAATTCTGTAGCTTTAGTACTAAAGTTTTAAATCAAGTGTGTTTTTGTTTTTGTCTGATGTTTGTACAGGTTTTTCTTGAATATGTATCTTGTTTGTTGCCAAATTGTGGCCTACATACTTACGGTATATTCCAGCCCCTTCCCCGACACCTGTGACTCATATCTAACGGTTACCGAGCTCAGATTGTTGCTGTGGGATAGCAGCTTTTTAAGCGCTGTATGGTCTGATTGTAATCGTTTCACAGTTCAGTATTACAGCGGATTACCGGTTAGGTTTGTTCATTTTACAGGTCAAATCATGTTGAGTTTTGACACATGCCTAGAGTGTTGATTCAAGAAGTTGAAGATTTGTTGTTATCATATCCAGTGCAGTGATGGTTCTCTGTCTGACAGGTTTGTCTGAATGTGTTTCGAATGTTTCCAGCCATATCGTCGTTCACCCACCGTCTGTTTATCAATCATTTACCTTTTCCCTCGGCTGGCTTGGCAGTCCTGTAAATATCAGAGACAATTGGATCTTTTCTGCAGTGCAGTTGACATCAGTCGCCCTTAAAATGCTCTAAAAGCCTGTTTTGTTTTGTTTTTTTCTGTGAACCTAAATTCTTTTTAATAAAATAAAATCTGTAATCGATTTATGGACCAGTGTTTGCGTGTGCGCCTTTGTTTCGTGACCTCTGTGTCGTTCAAAATAGCTGCCTTTTCACAGTGGACTGTAACTGTGGAGAGTTTGACAGCTGATTTTTGACCTTGGAAACAGCTGTTTATGATAAAAACCATCTCAGCTCAAGGTTCAGTTTCTCGCTCGTTCTGGAGCTTTCAGTGGTTTCACATGATCCTCGTCAGCAGTCATGGAGCTGCAGATTTTCAAACTTTCCATGATTTTAAGCTTCTTCAAAATCAAGCTTGACAGCTGAAATGTTAAAATATTCCACAGCAACTGAGCTGAGTCAGTCTGCTGATGAGGAGTTTTTTGTCATACGTAATAAAATTAGTATTATATTGTAAATTACCCTGTAGTTTCAGTTGATTTGAGATGGAGAAAATGAAGCAAATTAATTTTATTACATGTGTATCCTTAATTTATCTCAATGGAACCTGATGTCAGACTTTCTCTTTGGACAAAGGTTTTTACAGCTGAACTGAAACCACTAAAGGAAATGTTTTCAATTCTTTGAGAATGTTCAGATTCAGTTCAGAAAATTTTGGTTGCACAACCCTGATTCCCAAAAAGTTGTTGTAAAACTTGCGTAAATGAAAACAGAATGCGACCATATATAAACTGTTTACCAACAACAGTTTTACAAGTGTTCCTGAGTCCATGTCGTAATCTCCTTTATACAATCATGTGAACGACTGAGTCTTTCGAGGATGCCCCTTTCATACCCAATCATGATACTATCACCTGTTACCAATCAACCTATTTACCTGTGGAATGTTCCAAACAGGTGTTTTTGGAGCATTCCACAACTTTCCCAGTCTTTTGTTGCTCCTGTCCCAACTGGTTTGAAACGTGTTGCTGCATCAGATTCAGAATAAGCAGATATTTACAACAATCAATGAAGCTGATGAGCTCAGACATTAAATATATTCTTTTTGTGCTGTTTTCTGTTGAGTAGATGTCAGAAAGCTTTTGGATTATCTTTGTTTTACACAGCGTCTTTTGAATCAGGTTGTACATGCATTGGAAAAAAGAGCTTTCTCAGGCTTTTGGTAGACGTAACGATGCAGCTGGACTCCCAGTAAGAAATATGGCCTGGTTGAAAAGGCTTTCTACCTGCAGCGAAAATCCGTTTGACACCAATTACGTTGGTATAAATGCCCTATTTTAGGGCCGGTCATGGTAACGCCCCTAAATGCCAGGTCGGTTTCTAATCAGGGCGTATGTGGGTCAGTGGGAGAAAAACAAAAGGTCCAAATGCAGCCCAGGGTTTTAGCACATTCTCATCATGTCACCACAGAATGAAGCACAGAAAGTGCAGCCTCTGCAGCGTCCAGTCTGTTTTCATATGTGCTTTCCTCCAGCCTCATGCATGTCGAGCTCTGAGTGCGGTGAAGAAATGCACATAGAAAAAGAGGACAAGAGAGGACAAACACACATTCCCAGACTTACTGACCTACAGTGATCTGTTCTCAAAAAGACGCAATGCTAAATGACAAGAAGTAGGCCCTCGCCTGTGGTTATTTACTACACAGACCTCAAACAGCTCCTGTCAGCCGCTGTGTTTTTCTAGTGTTGCTACAAGTGGTTCAGTGTTACAGTATGAGGCGTTCTGGCTTCTCAAACGTGCTGAACAGAGTTTTTGTTTAACGGGAGGTCATTTGAACCATTAGGGCTCAGAATTTCCTACTCTGCTGTGAAAGATATTTCTGTAAGGTTTCAAAAAGGCTGTAAAACTTTACGAGACATTAACAGCATCATCTCTTCTCGACATGTTTCGCCATGCTGCGAATGCCTTCGGTGATGACTGTGAGGTCATGTGACTGTGAGCTCTGATGCGGCTTCGTGTTCTCTACGCACATCTGTAGAGATCAGTGTTTGATCTTCCACCGTAGAGATTCAGCGATTAATCAATGTCAACTGAAAGGCAACTATTTTGATAATTAGTTCCTTCAGTAGTTTAAGTCATCTTGTTCTGAATGAATACCTTTGGTTTCACTATTTTCAGGCTCTTTAGAGACTAAATGATGAATCTGGAAAATAATCAACAGATCAGTTTATAATGAAAATAATAAGTTTCAGTAATAACTTTTAGTAATTATTGAATCTCTGTACATTTATCACCGGGATAATTATTAGCTCTTGGAGTGGGAGTTGGCGATGTGGGTACAATCTCTCATGTTATGTTATATTATCATTCAGTAAATTTTCTGGAAAATTAATTGAGGAAACTGTTTAAATGAAAGCCGTTTGAGGCGAATCTAGTACATTTAATACCTGACAAATGAAGGTGTTGTACTTCATTATCCTGTTGCCATAAAGCAGCCCCGCTCGTTGATTTGCAGTTTTACCTAAAATGGCCTGATACACCCACAGGTGTTAAAGGCATCGCAGCCTCTGATGTTTGACAGACTCGGATCGACCGTGCTCGATCGGTGTGCACGGTCAGATCTTGGCTGAAGGACAACTGAAGGCGTTCACTCAGACTGATCTGAGGTCTGCGCTTTGAGAGGCGAGGTGTTTCTTAATCTGGTCGCCAGCAGCTGAATGTCACTGAAGAGCTTTGGCAGACTTCCATATCTGTGACTTTGTTCTCCTGCACAGGGAGGGAGGAGAAGAAAGCGTAGACATTTTGATGCATCCTCACGCTGCAGTTACTGTTGCTCATTCCTCACATCTGCCTGAATCTCCCATTACAATTCCTTTTTATTTTAAGTGCTTTGACGCCACCATCCAAGTCATTATAATGTGAACGTTTAGCAGCTCCGGCCATTGAACAAGCCGCTTGATGAATGGGGTTTGGTTGACACAATAATTAAGCTCTTGAACACACATAAGCGCCGTTGTTCCTCCTTTTTTTGTTGCCACTGTTGCCGAGATAACTTTTAATCAATGCCTTCCAGCATATCAGTCGTCTTTCATGAATCAGTAGCTACACATGAAAACTAATTACCTCTTGAAATGGTGAAAGTGGCTGTAATGAGTTGCTAAATAGGCTTAGGTCGTCAACACAGGAAAAATGTCCAAAAAAAGGCTCCTGCGTGGGAGTCTGAGTGTAATTCACTGAGCACCTCTAATTAGCCTTTACACACTTACACATTTCCACATTAAAGGAACATTGTGGTGGTTGTGCATGGCTTAGCCCATTAATTGCAAATGGTGTTTAATGTGCATTTGACAACCGTTTTCTGAAGTGTAGCATAAATATATAAATACATTCCAGGAGTTTTCTCACATTTCAGTACGGTAGGAAAATCAACTCGCTGCAGATAGATAAACCATCACAGTGAGCATCCAGCAACTTGATTTTTGTCAAAGTCTCTAAATTTGAACAATGCTTCAGTTACTTTTTTCACGTTCAAAGAAGCTGTCGGGTGAGAATTACGTGTTGGCTGCAGAACAGCAACTATTGCATTAAAAATCTGATTTAAATCAGGTCGTAATGCAATGATCGCCCCATTTTTAGTGCATCTCTTACCAACAAAGCTGATAAATAAAATGCTTTTTGGATCCAGGAGTTAAATGAATTCAACAGCAGAGATTCCGGATAAGACCCTGCTTCTAACTGCATTAACACAGCAATATTCTTATTTAATCTCCAAAGAAACAGCATATTTAAATTGTGAGATTGCTGCATATTAGGATATAAATCCAAAATCAATTAAAAAACCGTTTATGGATACTGTAACTAGATGGGAATGTCTTTTTTGGCTAATACAGTGAATTACATATGTGACAATTTAATATAAAAATCAATATAACTATACAACTAAATGTTCACTGTGGTGGATTGCAGGCTCTAAATGTTAATCAGTGAATCTAAAAAGTTTGGAAAATGTTTATCAGTAATCTGAAATATGCAAAACATGCAAAGCAGCTTCTGGTATCATCTTTTAATAGAGCACAAACAGACACGAGAACTGACAGCAGTGCTGATTTTTCCCACCAATCAAGTCAAACGACCAACAAGTTTGAGTCATTTCTAACAAATGTGCCTCTCTCATTATGAGCTGAAGTCCATTTTTGGGTCAGTAACATTTAAACCTGTACTGCTGTCCACTCATTAAATCCACTTGGTGACAGAAGGATTTGTCTCTTTCCCAGTTCCCAAAGAGGGTCTGAAGAACCAGGCGGCGTTCTAGGAGATGAGGGTTAATTACATTAAGGAGCTCCGGCGTTCTGTTGGAAAAGCAACTAACAACTCCGGCCAAACCTGGCAGCGCTTCTTCCAGCTCACCAAGCTACTGGACGCCATGCATGATGTAAGTACCCTCTGCCCGCAATGCCAGCAGCCTACAGTAGAGCACAGGCTTCCCTTGGCAGCCTGTCGGTGGGCCATGCCTTCACACACGGAGCGTCGCGTCCGCTGGGCCTCTAATATCGCTGGACATGTTCTGAGTAAAATGGCAGCATAGTGGATTTGGATAATGCATTTACTTAGCGGTTCGATGGCGCTGTGGCTCGGAATAAGGATTATTGCATCCCAATCTCTCCCTGAGGGGGAGGTTATTTTGGAAGAGGCATTGACCAGGCTGTATTGGTGAATGGAACAGAAGGGGATCAATGGCAGCTTGCAGTCTGCTGGATCTGAGCACACGCTGGTCACTGTAGCAAAAGTGCTAAATCACTCATCTTTTTTTTTTAACACATGGGTCAACTGGCATCACGACAAAGCGAGAGGTCACGCAGATTAATGGCCAGAAGTCAGTGACCTTAACTGAACTGAGCCAATGGGGTTAGAGCTGAGTGAGTGAATTGCGCAGAAAAAAATCAGTGGCGCCCCCAAGTGGTGAGCCGAAAAGATCTGAAAAGATGTAAACACACTCATGTGAACATACAGTAAAGTTTGCATAGAAATAATGTCCACAACATGCGTCTCATTAAACTGTGTGTCTGTGTTGTCCAGCTGGTGGGAAACCTGTTGGACTTCTGCTTCTACACCTTTCGTGAGTCCCAGGCCCTGAAGGTGGAGTTCCCCGAGATGTTGGTGGAGATCATCAGTGACCAGATACCAAAGGTGGAGTCAGGCCTCACTCACACAATCTACTTCCACAAGAAGTGACTCGCTTAGCAAGTTTGGACAGAAGCTGCGTTAAGAACTGGACGAGAGGAGGAAGACGTTCGTGAAAACGTGCGAGGAAGGCCTGACCGGTTGGCCTGCACCCTGTCGCCCAGTATGCCAGCGTCCTCCTCTTGGATGGGAAAGTTAAGCGGCGTGGTGACGGAAGTAAAAAAAAAAAGAAAAGGGGAGAACGATTTGACCCCGGCGTCACCTCGAGCGGGTCAGAGCTGTGAATAGTTGGCCGAGCCGAGCGCGACACGCCGAGAAGGACTTGTGACAAATGTGACAAAGCATCCCGAAGTCCCACCCGAGCCCCCGTCCCTGCCCCAAAGACAATAACAGTATTTTCTATGGAGATAAAGCCATACATTTCTTAGGATGCGCTAGATACATTCACTGCGCACATACCCCCCCTCCACACACACACACACACACACACACAATTGAAACACATGCTGTCCACATGCCTTCACAGAAACGCACAGATGCACTCCACATGCACTAAAATCAGATAACAAATCTAGAGAAAAAGTTTTGCAAATATTAACTGTGGCTTATGCAGACTTTCAAAATAATAGCACTACTAAAAAAATATCTATATATATGCCAATACTTAGATTTTGCTTTGCAGTGTAGCAACATACTGCAAGACTACAGGGCAAAGGACATGATGAGGAGGCACAGAAATTCTAGACTGTAAGGCGAAAGGTCTATTTGAATATATTCCAAGGGCTATACAAGCATCATCATAAGCTGGATAATTACATTAAATCTAACAAGTCCAAGTTTGAATCTGAATCGGTGTCATAACAGCCATCATTAACATCCACATACTGGGTTTTTTAATTAAAATATGTAGTAAAACAATCAAAACTAATATGCAAAAGTCCAAAGCTAAAGCTGTTTTGAAATAAAAATGTCTCTCTTGTGTAAAGAAAGCTTGCACGTGAAGCTCCCATGTCATAAAGTCACTATTTTAGGCATTGTGGTGTAGAATTAAGACAATATTGATGAGCGATTTTACCTTTGTGCAGAAGTGGACAGGAGTGCTGCAGGATGGAAAACATGCATTTACTTAAACAATTTCAGCATAGTCTGCTGGTAATGGATTTGACTGAGGTGCATCCATAGTAATTGTGTTTTGTGTTATCTCCAGAGCAGCTGTCCAAATGTCTGTTTTTACTCACAATGAAGCAAAACCAGCCCTTTGTGAACCAACACTTATCTACTCTTCCCAGAAATAATAAAAAGCATTTTATAAAAGTGTGTTGCAAAGGTTTAGTTTTTGACAAGCCAGTCATTTTACATTAAGGTGCTTCATTTCTACAAAGCCAGGCAAAACATAACATGTACAGTAAGTGGTAGGCAGTCCGTGCACAGTGCACGATGCGGACTCACAGTTTAAAACACACGTACTCTGTAAAGTTGATATAATCCAAAACGGAGCATTACTCTGCAGTGCTTACAGCAAACGGCTAATGTATCAAAACCAGGCAGATGTGTACAGGTATTAACAACTTCTTAAACACATTCTATTCAGCTGTTGTACAGATGATGTTTTGAGGTACATGTAGACGAATGCTTGATGAAGAACTGTTGGTATGATCACCTTTCTTAATTCACTTTATTTCCTCTCTCTTATCTTTGGGCCGACTATTTTGGGTATGGCGGGCCCAGTCATCTGGACCATTAACTTGTCTCACACCCCACTGGTTTCTGGGTGGTTGTGGAACACTACTATGATGCTACTGAAAAGCGATAGAGCCGCTGGGGAAGAAAAACAGTGGGGGCGTGTGATTATTATTTTTTTTGTGCCCTGTGAGTGTGTATTTACATGTGTGAATGGAGCGAGCGTGGCTTAAGTTTGTGTGTGTGGGTTTTTTTTTTTGGTTTTTTTTTTCCTGGCAAGCATGTGCATAGTTGATCTGCTCTTTCAGCGTGGGTATTATGCATTTATGTTATAGGATTAGCCGTATCCTATTTCCACATTTAGATTTGCACAGAGGAGATACAATGTGAAATGAGGCATTAGTGCAGCTAGCAGGAATTGTCTGTTTTGATAAGCAACTGCGATGATGCGGGAAAAGACTTTCTGCATGGTCACCCAGCCTAAAGTTAGACGACATGACATCACGGCGGCGGCGCTCTGTAGTCGTGGCCGCAGCTCTTGTAACGACGGCGTTGTGCTGCATTATGAGGTCTCTTCTGCGGCGGTGATTGTGCAAAGATTGGTGTACAAAGAGATGGAGGTGGCACGATCACAACTGTCATTAGGGACTGTAGGAAAATTATTGGAGGGTTTTAGAAAAAGGGGGTTATGTATTTTTAATTTTGGCTCAAGGGAGCGAAGTCTAAATTTGTCGGGAGAGCAGGGGAGGGTGTTTCAGCTTCTTCTCATCCCAGAATTATTATTTTTTTGAACTCATTCTGGGGTGAAAATATTGTGGCGCTCAAGTCTATCAGCACCGACGGAGACGGCGCCTGGACCACACCGAGTCAGCGGCTTTTATAGACCAAACCGACACTGGCTGCATTTTCACTATTTTGTTATGTTTACCAGAAAAATCTGATTTTAAGATATTGGGGGGAGGGTCCAAAGACAATATGAATAATAAAGATTCAGAGCCCATTAATTTTCATACAGTCCCTCGTCAGAAAGGCCTCGTTTTCTAACCCATCTTTCTCGCTCACTGTTGTGTTGAAGTTGCGAAGGGCCTGAAGCTAATCTCTCACTGTTTCTTTATTTTGCCCCATTTGTTTTCTCCTTTTTAAGGAATTAAAAAAAAAACTGTCTAAAGGTTCATAGGATGAATGGGAAAGTATTTTTGAGAGAATTATATTTTGCTGGAAAACAATATTTAAGTACTTTGTCTAAAAATGATATCCTTTTTGTAAAATGAAATGTTAATGCATGCTTTTTGATGAGATGTTTACATTGTATTTAAAAAAGGGAAACTTGTGCCTTTTTATCTCACCTGATTTACAATTTTACAGTATATATTGTAAATAATACAGCAAGTCCTTATGTTGAGTATAGTATAAAACATTTCTACTTTAACCATCTTGTTGGAATATTGGAAAAATGTGTGTTTCCCACTCGCCATGTTCTGTGTGTTGGATCACAGAGAAGAATTTACAGTAAAGAGAAATGAATGTATCATACATTGTGAGAGACTTATGGAACTTACTACCTGAATGTTAGAGAGAGTACATTTATTATCTTCTTATTAAGTAAAGTTATTTGATTTTTCATCTTTTTTTTTTTTTTTAATTTTTTGCATCATTGACTCAAACAAAAAA
>JAPZEA010000020.1:4157628-4169689 GCA_029783685.1 Heniochus monoceros | reverse complement strand
TGCGGTTTGTTTGGCTCCTGCCCTCCTGCAGCTATGCTTTTAATCAGCAAGGTTAGCACATGGAAAAGGTTCTGATTGGTGAATTATGTGTCTCAGTTTGTTACTTGTAGGCACCACAGTCTTGCAAAACCTTAGCATAATCCTTTGTGCATATTTGTTCATTTTACAAAGGCTGACAAGTGTTCAGCACAGACATTGTTTTTCCAAAATGGCATTAGACCAAATGCACTTCTGCACACCACTGGACATTCGGGACTGGTACTGTGTATTTCTATTGTAACTTGTAGGTCCATTAGTACAACTTTTGAAACAAAGTTGTGAATTGGTGTGGTTGTGAAAACCCCTGCAGATCAAAAGTTTGCTCTAATGTCATCCACACAGTCCCCTCAAAAGCCAGTTGCCATATTTGCTCAGAACGTTGTGCCCTTTCATATTTTGCTTTGATTTCTTTATGTGGGGAAACAGCAGATGATGGTTAGCTACAAGTATTAATAAAACAAGTGAACAAGTGTTGTTATAAATAAAACAGGAGTCAGCTTTTTGGCTTGTGAGCCCTTAAGACAATCCAAAGTCAACCCATAACCTCTCATTAAAGTTTACATATTGCTGAGTGCTTAAAGCAAAAAGTGATTTTTTTTATAACCTTCTCAGATTGTATAATTTGAATATTAAGATAAATATAAAATAATGAGATGAATGTCCCAAAAAGTAAACAGTGGAACATGGATCAGTTTTTGTTCTTTCCTGACTTGTTGATCATCTCATGTACCCTGTGTGGTGTCCCGATCCCCAGGTTGTGAACCTCTGGTTTAACCAGTATGCATGTTTTACAGCAATTATTTGACAGCAGTTTTGGGTGGGATGTTAAAAAGCTGTTACTGCAGTCACATTACTCACCCCATTCTCAGCTTTATGTGATGCCTTTTCAGTAGTCATGTCGTGAGCCTGGTTTGAAGTGTTTGACATCATTGACACCATGTCCTTGGCAGAGTAATGACACTAGCACTAGCACAGACAGCAAAAATTGATTGGTCATGTGTCTGGCCCTTTTCAACACGCTCATATAGCTGCATTGATTAGATACAAGATTGTTTATAATGTCTGGTAATCAAGAAAATGGATGGCCATTAATGTTTTAAAGCAAATGCTAAACCTAGAGAGAACTGCAGAGTCATAAAGGACTGTAGGAGGCCATTGGGCTGTTGGGGCGGTGTGGGGGGTGGGAGTAGTGTGTAACCATCAGTGAATCACCAAGTTAGTCAAAGAAACGTGCCTCTGGGTGAGTCACATTGACAGGTGAGCATCGCATCGACAAACTGTAATTCTCAAATGGACAAGTAACGAGATTTGTCCCCAAGAGTTGATTATAGAGATGCAACAAGCAAAGTGGATCAAACTCAGTCATCTGTCTTGTTTCTGTCTCCTCTCAGCTTCAGTCAAGATGTTCCCAAAGATTACAGGCACGTGTCTCTTACTGGCGTCAAGCAGCGGTTTGAAGATGAGGCCTACCAGCACATCAGCAGAGAAAAGGTACTTGATTTTTATTTTTCGCAGGTAGAGGAAAAATGTTCTTTCTACTGAACCTTTTAAAAATAGAAGCATTTCTTAATTGTAGCACAGCATGTCTCTAATATGCAAAGTTCTATTTTATGGTCTCCACAAGGTGATGGACTTTAAAGAGCTGTGTCAGATCTTTGAGATTCCTGAGGTGGAGCCTCAGATTGAGCCTCCCAGTCCCACTGGTCAACCAGCAGACATCTACACCTTCCTCGCATCTCCATCCAGCACCAGCAAGAGGTAAGCCAGTAACCAGGTTCCCCATTACAACACATTAGGGCTGGGTGATATTAAAAACCTTTTTTATGTAACGTATTGCCACAAATAAATATCATGCAGTGGTGGACAAGTAAGACCACGTTTGGTGCAGTGTAGCACATGATGCAACACAACCTGCTGGCCCCTAGAACATTTTTATGGGCCATAATAAAATTCTCTATATGTCTTTATTGCATAGACCTGCTGTGAGCTCTCTCAAGCTTATTGGGCTTGTATGGCTTTCTAATAGCACTGCGCTATTGATACTATTCAGCCCCCTGTTTTATGGTGTCATGCAGTATGTTCATTACAGTAACTTTATTTAGCCATTTGATTTATCTGAGTTTGCAGCCTTTTTTACAATAAGGACTGTATGGAGGGACACAATGTTACTATTTATTTATTGTGGGGCTCATGTACTGGATTGCAGATTTGCCTCAAGCAGCTTTGTACAACATGAAGTGTGAAGGTAGATGTTCACTGCTCATGGCACCCTGCACAAACAGTCAAGTGATTTTAGGATGTTTTTATCAGTTGACTCCTAGACCAGAAAAAGACAGTTAAAGCTACTATACACAACAATATTACTATAACCAAAATCCCAGACTAAAGCTGTCTCATATTACAACATTTTTATTATATTCACGTACTGTAGCTCCCCGCTTTGCAACACATTATGTATAAAATCAGTAGAACCTTAGTATTTAGGGTGCCTGTGTAACCTAATTTGAAATACATGCAAAAAATTCAGTTGAGAAACGGCTCACTGACAGATGACCAGCGCCCCCGCCTCTCCCCTTGCTCATTTAGCAGTTCTTATCAGTCTTGTGCGCTCTGTGACAAGGGGACGCGTGAACCGTCTTGTCCAGAAGGTGTTTGTTTGTGCCATCTGTGAGACGCTCCAGTCACTCGCCGTAACAACGCCTCTTGTCCACATTCTCCCCAGGAGACGCGATGACGCCATGCAGGCCCACAGAGGGAGCTTTGTGGCCACGCCCACCGCAGAACTGTCCAATCAGGAGGAGATGCTGCTGGGCGACATCCTGGACTGGAGCCTGGACACTTCCTGTTCCGGTTATGAGGGGGACCAGGAGGAGGAGAGCGAAGGAGAGAAAGACTGTGATTGTGAGTGTTGAAAGAGAAGGGGAAAGGGACCAGAGTCTCAGCTGTGTTTTTCACTGAAGCATATAAATGAACTAATCCAAACGTATATAGAGGAGAGTAATGCATGAGTCATTCTTCCATCTGGACATTATGTGACTAGAGATGACTCAGCAGTTGCGTCCAGCATAATAAAACCGCACATACATTTAGCCCTTCATATTATGCGGGCATACTGTCAATGGACAAATGAGGATAGATGGCAGAAACTGTACAGAGTGTATTGGGATGTGTAGTTGGTGTAAACTTTGCCCAAAATGATTCACTGTGATAAACTAACACCTCTTCTTCCCTTTCAATAGCTTCTATGATATCCATCAAACTGCACTCGTTGACTGATGAAGACAAAGGACTGGAGCACTGCAGAGCCCTGTCCAGTGATGAAGACAGCTTCTGTGAAGCGGAAATGGAAGTGAGCAACGATCGCCAAGGTCGGGAACCTCTTTCCTTCTCTTCAGGGTACTCCTCCGTGCAGAGTGTCAGCCCCTCATCCACATGCTCCTCCTCCTCCTCTCCCCTCATGCCTTGCACATTCAAGACCTTTACCACGTCCCTGGGCACAGCCTCCGCCAGTGCCCAGCCAGGCTTCCGCCTTTTGGTGCCTGTGCAGAGGCCCAGGGGCACCTCCAGCAAACAAGTGAAGAGGAAGAACTCGGCGGCTCATAGCGGAGGTGAGGTGGAAAGAGAAGAGGAGGAAGGAGATGGAGAGGAGTATACTGCCAATGCAGGGTTTCTGAGCTTATAGACAGTGGTTGTTTGACACAGACCACCTGCTCAGTTATTATCCCCCAGCACTTTGTTCTCAATGCTGTTCTTCACTCCTGTCAGCCTGCAGTGGTCCATCAGTTGCCAAACGACCAAGAGACTTCAAGCTTCCGGACAGTAAGGGAAAATAAATATACAGTATGAATATGAATTACCTAGAAACTTGCCTTTCTAGCACATTGCATTTCAGTTACACGTTTACAGGCATGACTCCGTAAAATACCTCCTGTAAACAAAGACTCGCAGTCAGCTCTGAAACCACTGGAACATGACTCGACTTTCCTCAGGACTCTGGTACAGTTTCTGTTGTTTTACAGCCTTCTACAACAACCTATCTCAGATCATGTTTGATAGTTGTAAAAGAAATGAAACCTCAAGGACTTATTTTGGAAGGGGGGAAAAAAATAATTGTTAAGATCATATTGTGGAAAAAGTTTTTAAAACAGTTTTCATGTAATTGTGATTGTTTTGGTTATCATAGTTTCTGATATGCACTGTCTGTACAAGAATCGATCTTGTATTTGGAGAATGTCATTTAGTCGATGGAAATGTCTGCATCTGAAGCCTAAAAAAATATGGGTGTATGAATTCCTCTTGTTCATTTTTATACTTACTTCTATGTGTGTTTGCCAAAGGTACTGTGGTGGTGTCATTTGTGTTTTCAGGGCATCTACTTAAAGAGAAACAGAGCTGTGAAATGAGTCTTTCAGTGGTCTGCATCTTCCAGAGTTTTGTACATGTACACTGTTGATAATGTTTTAAAAGGCCTGTAGGACACTTATCCCATCAGGAACAGCAGATAGACATTAAAATGTTAACTGCTGGCTAACCAAGAATCACCAGCTGGATGACTATTGTACAAACCTCAGCTCATCGTCCAGATGTTTAGTGCTGCACAGTCATTAACTTTTCAGCTCAAATGTAATGAGGCACTTTTACCATCACAGGAGCGCAATTCAATGAAATGTAACCATTTCCATGCTTGAACAATCAATGCTACAGTATTTTTGATTTGCTTTGCCTTCTTAGTGCGAAAGGGAAGTTCAGACACTAAAAGAAAATTATTACTTGATGGGCTGTTTGGAAGTATGTATGCTTCATTCAACACACTGAGTACACAATATCTAAACAATTGTGAACGACTGTAAAACATTTTTAAACTGTTACTCCAGACTGGTTATTTCCTGTGTTTTATAAATGTACATAGTACTATATGTATAAATGGAGAAAGACAAAGCGCATGCCACTACTTGAAATTGTTTTTGCTTCATTCCAAAAAGGCTGTTTTCTTTGTGAAACCTGTTTTTCTCCAGTACAGTGTTTTCTCAATAGACCTGTGATGTGAATATATAATTTTGTATTACTGAGTTCAAATAAAACAAGCCATCATGCAAGTTTCCTTTCAGTCTTACTTTGCATGCCTTTGCCATGACACAGACTCAGTTTAATTTGTAATGGATTTACTCTGATTACTTGCAGCAAGACAGAGGTTTATAATAAGAATCTGTGAACTTCTTTTCCAAAACAAGCTGTTTTTCTTGGACTTAATGAGAATCATAAGCAGCTTGGAAAGAAAATGTTTACTAGGGAGAAAATATATGGTCTAGCTGAAAGACATCTGTGGATAATATGTGTGTTGGGTTTAGAGATTAAACAGTTCAAGTTGTGTTCAAGAGCTCACCAAACCAGATTGTGTTCTTTAACATTTTTTTTTAAATAGAGCTGTCCTTTTTAGCTAATTCACCAACAGCTTATAAACTTAAGAAAGCTTACTAAACTCTCGACTAAAATAACTCTCAGAGACTTGTTTCTCTTTTCCTTACAAGTAGAACCAGAATACGGTTCCGGCCTGGAAAATCAAGCATTACCCTTTTATTTCTCAACATGAAGGTCTATATGCTAATTCGAAGCCATCGCCAGCCTGCCAGAAATAGAATTCTGGTGGAAAAATATTGGAAGCAGAATAATGTCTAATTTTTTAATGATACAATGTGCTAAAACCCTCACATTTCCAGAAAAAAATAGGCCCAGTGTCCTCAGTGGCAGATGGCCCTGCTATTAAAAGGACACTCCACTGATTTTTACACACAAAGTTCTGTTTACATGTTATGAGCAGTTCTCCTCACCCTTTAACATCCAGTGGAAAATTAACTGTATAACATCTTCTGCATCTCTGGAGAAAGCTTTCTAAAGTCTGGGAAAATAACCCAGAGACTTAAAATTTTAAGTAGAAAGGCTTTGTTACAAACAGTTGTCGAGTTTGAAAGATGAAGTGGTTTACCAAGCAGGGGAGACTAATTAAAATAGACTTGAGTTTCATTGTGGGAATTGTGGGAGCTAGCTATTTTGAAGCTTGAAAGCTAACATCAGGATATCGCTGCATGGATTTTGACTGTTCTTGTTTAAATCTGTCTCTTGCCGATCCCCCGGTTTACTGAGAGTGCAATATAGAGCACACTTTTAATGAGAAACATTAGCAACATTAAAAAGATTAGCATTTTCCTGGATAAATGGACCAACAGGCATAGTGAACATAGTGAATTTGGGATTCAACTTGGAGAAAGTTTGTATTCAAGAGCTCATCAAAACCACATGGTACTACTGAGTCTACCTTATTTCATTATTATAGAAAAAAACATTAATAAGAGCAAAAAATAAGTGACCACGCACACAATAGCATCAGTACGGAAGCGCATTGCATTCACTGGATCAAAAAAAAATCACACAAGGTCGTCTTTCGTAAGAACAGAAATTCCATCCCTGTGGGGCAGAAAAGACAGAACTTTTTGTTTTAGCAAACTGCCCATCAAATAAGCATAATTACCATCAGAATTCATACGGTGTTCTGAGACTCCTGAAGGCAAGCGGCCCCACTCAAATTAGCAGCTCTGATAAATCACCATTAATTAGCTAATAAAAGCCAGCAGGTGGTTCGGAGCCCAAAGACATTCCCCGGTTGTCTGAATTATGTATATTACAGCAGTGCACTGATAAAGTAAATGAGTAGGGGGAACAACAGATAGGAGTTCTGGAGGGCCCTCGTCTAGGGATAATGCTCCAATCAAATCTCCTGCAATTCCACAATCCCACCCACAGGAATACAAGTGGCTCTGACCCCCCACTCAAATCACATAACACACGGGGCTCTGGTGTGGGGCATATTTATACATGGATTATGCATACGGAATACAAAGTTTGCCTTAGCCCACCCCTGAATAAAGAGCTTGTAAAGATGTTATACTTTCATTATAGAAACATAAGGCAATTATTTTGAGAACAGAGAAACGCGGATTGATTGAGGCATAGTGACCTCTCTGCATCGAGCTGACAAGGGCAGCATGTATTCTTGATCATCTTCATCATCATACATATTTACCACACGGGCCACACAACGTGTTGCGCCTGCATTACCTGAGCTGCTTAACCAAGAATGGGACCTCCGCGTTTGTTCTGACTTTTAACTTTTTATTTAATTGGCTACCTATGGTCAGCATCCACTCAAGAAAGGGGCTGTAATAAATGGGATGTTACAAAATCAGTCGTCCAGAAAGTTGCATTAAACACAAGCCTGACTGCATGGCAGTCCCCCCCAACACCCTACGAGCAGGCACATACATACAGGCATCACTGAGGGCGCTGGCAGCCTAAAGGTGGAGGGTCCAGGTGTGGTACCGTAGTGTCGCAGGCTTGGTATCTTACAGGTATGAAGGAACTGTGTGGTGCTAGCTGTACTCGTTCCTACCTGACTGCAAAAGCCAATAATGCACTCGTTAGTGAATGGCTGCAAATGTGCAATCTTGATCAGAACTGTTAACTCATCAATTCTGTTTAGCCTTATTTCCCCTCTTTATTTACCTACAGATGGAATGAATGTATGTATGTATGTATGTATGTGGACTATTACTCCGAGCGTCTTGAATAAAGCAGCTACAAGCATCACTTGCCGTGAGGGCGTCAAGCCTACCGTGCAAATATTTGTCTGCTTGTGCATATGTGGGTGTGTGTTTTAAAATCAACAGCTGATTTATTGTGTAAAATCATATTGTAAAATGTGTGCCACAAGTATGTGTGAATGCATGTGTTGTAGCCAGACCGGAGCTGGATATTTCAGATGGTTGCTGATATTGATATTTGAGAGATTCAAAGATCTGATAGAAATATATCTGTGTGGTATCTGTTTTTAACAGCTTTACTACAATCTCTTGTTACATGGCAGCGGACATAAACATAGAAAGAAAGATATAAGTAAGCTAATATCAGCCAACATATCTGGTTGATTTATCAGTGCAAGTCTAATACGTATAAATAGAGCTAGGTATCATTTCCAAATTTTTCATACCACCACCAATAGCATGACTTCAATACGCTCCTTTTTTTCGATACCAATTTTATGAAATCCATTTTAACAGAAATAAAATGACATCATGCTTCATGATACAGTTACTCACTTAAAAGGAGGAAGCTGCTCAAAGACTGTGGAGCAGCTGTAGAAACCATTTTTTTATCTGTGCACTTTACTCAACCTGGATAATTGAACTACAATGAAGAAACTGATATAATGTGTACAGTGATGGACTACATAAAAAGTATAAATAAGAAAAGGAACATTGATAACAAACAGTACGGCAGCAGTATGCCATTGCAGTGTCAAGTCTGGCTAATCCAAAGAAGAAGAAGAATTAGGGAATGACAGTGGGTGACATTTGTGGTACTGGGAAATAGTGGCAGAGTGAGACCTCTTACTTACTCTGTGCTAAAGAGCAGCTAGCCCAGGTCTGACGATCATGCACCACGTCAGCCTCAGGTGTATTTCTCTCTTTTACCTGTCGGCCTGTAAGCAGCCACGTTTGCCATCAGAAAACTGCCTCCGCTCCACGTTCTCCATACAGCAGTGTTGAGGAGAGGATGCACCTGCATGTATGCAAGTGACGGCAGCACTGATTGGCCAGTTATCTGCCAGCCACTGTACTGATGAAGTTTGATTTATATCCGATTTACAACAGAGAAAAGCAGCAAATGTTTGTACTGAAGAAGCTGGAAACAGCAAAGAAATGACTTTTTCTAAATGGTTCTTGATCAATTTTTTATCCAACAAATAACTGAAAATCAGGACTGGAACAGTCAGTATTATTCAACTTGTATAATAATTTGGAGCTAATTTATCATGAGACTTAGAATTAATATTGTTTTTGTTTTTTTTTGTTATTGTTATTATTATCATTAGTAATTATAGTGGTGATGTTGGCAATGTTAATAATACTACTGCTCCTCTTGCGTTAGAAGAAAACGAACACACACCTATGTACCTACATCACCTCCCTTTTACCCAATTATGAACCATTTTCACGTTTGTGTTGTTTTTTTTTATGTTCTTATATTTATGTGCTCTCCTTGTGGACGTATTTGTGGCACATGTGTGTCACTACATCATTTACTCAGTGCTGCAGCCACTGAAAATAAGACCAGGAGGATCGGCTCTCCTGCAAGAAGGACACAAAATAAAATCAGGCGTTTGCTTACATCAGCGGACAGATTGGCCAGACCGACCATACACCGTTCAGCTCTAAAAAACAGGGTGTAACCATACTCTACAGACTCTTCTACCTTCTTTCACTTCTGTTCTGATCTCTACACCAAAAGAAGATTTTCTGAGGAATGTCTCTCGACCAAAACTAACCACAAGCCAGAAAAACAACTAGGACAAACCTTTCACCACGGAAAAACTCACAAAAGCATTTTTTCTTTTGTAAAATACTAAGTCATCAGGCCCAGGCGGCTGCCCAGCACAATTTTATAAACAACATTTTTTCCAAATCATTCATCACTGTAGAAAAGTGATACATTAAACCACTGGAGGTCAGCAAAAACAAGATTTTCAGGGTTGTTTAGTTACCATTTAAAGCCCACCAAACCTGGCTGGGTGTCCTTCCTTAAAAAAAACATTTGGAAATGTGATTTTTTTTCTTGCACGGTACAGCCATGGTTGCTTCCAAGCTGTCGTCTTCACCGCCTTGACTGGCTTATTGCTACACGTCTTTGTGGATTCCCTCCACCAACTGTAGATCAGTGGAAAATGTGGACCCATGATCAGCGATGATAAACGTGTAGATTCACTGAGTGGGCTTTTATTACTTATACAAAACAGGAGTCACACCACTTACCTTTGGAGTGGGTGTAGCTCAAGTGCCCACTTCATATAGTCCCTGCGAAGCATCATTGGCCTGAACAGGGGTTAATAGAGGTTAAGTAAACATGTAAAAGCTGCTTTCACAGCTGGTTAGCTGCTCCTTCTCGGTCGATCCCCGATTATTTTCACGTTAATTCGTCACAGAAATGATGTTTTAGTGCGGTTTGATGAACTGTTGTTTTTGTAAAATGGCATATTTTGCATATTATAATCCGTCTAACTCTATTAAATTCTGCCACAACCAAGTTTCCCTGTTAGCAAACACACTCAGAAATCTAGTTTGCTTCTTTCCTCCTTGGGTAAATGAGCTCTTTTCTCTGGGTTAGATGTCCTGAGGCAGCCACTTGGCAGAGGGTGAAAGAAATGGCAAAAAGGCATCCACACAAGTGGGACATGGGAGCAGATGGGACACTGATTGCAGTGTTGTTTACAGCTGTTGAGGTCCTTCCACACTGCTATATAGAGGTCAGAAACTATGTCTGTCTGCCACATTTCACAGCACAGCCACTGAGACACACAGGCATCTCCCCAGAAAAGCTCACTGTCAATATTAGCAGTTTTAAAGAAACATGCTAACGGAATGTGTCGGGGGTTTTCAAGTCGCAGGATTATTTTTTGGGGACAGTTCTTATTCTTTAAGTCAGTAGCAGATTTACTATTTTCCAGAAAATGCTCCCGTGGAAAAATACAATCGGCACATGCTCTCAGAAAGTGAGAATAAAAAGGACAGCAGAGAGTGAGAAAGAAAGAAAGAGTAACTGGAAGGAAAGCCATCCAACACAAAGGTCTTTGACGATCGTTAACATTTCTTTATGTTCGTATTGAATCACCTTATATGGTTTTACCAGGGACGTTGGCCATTCAGGATCGCTCCATCAGGGTTCTGACTATAGTCTGTATCTCAAGCAATAATAGCCCAGAGCGGCAGGTGAAATATATCCAAAGTCATCAACCTTTTGCAAAGGCACCTCCGAAGCACACATTTCAACAGCGCAGTGTAATCTAATATAGTGGGTGGCATCAACTTGCTTTGCTCAGACATTACTTCCCACAAAGTATTTGCATGGCAAGATCATGCAACTTTTGTCACCGGCAATAAAAATGCTATATTCCTCTCATTTCATTACAGAAGCTGGTATACTGCTTCCAGTGTGGACTTGATGGTCAAGCAGAAATATGTTGAGCTTCTCCGAAAAGGTATTTTGGTGTACGTTGTCATTTTTGACAAATTTTTGACATTTATGTGCAGTAATTTCAGTAAAGTAAAGAAATGCATAAGTCTGTGCAAGAGACACTTTGCTCCATATTTGTATGAAGTGTGTGGCTTTTTGGTAGCAGCCTTCAGATGGAAACGTCTTGCTGAAATTTGTCTGATGGCTCGTTTCCAGCATGATTGGCAGCTAACAATCTGCACCCAGGATAAGACCATTAAAGACTGCCTTAAAGTGCTGTCAGAAATACTGCAATTATGGTCTTACTGCACACAGATGATCCAGAAAAGTCATAAATGTGAGGCTGGGAGAGATTGGAGGTTTTCTGTGAGACCGGAGCGGGTGGAATACTGTGTGATTTTAAGCAGAAAGGCTGTTCATGTGTGTGTATTACTTCTTTACATTATGTGACTTTTTTAGCACCCCATGTTTTTGCTGCTACTCACTTTTGTTAAAGATTTTTCTGTCTTTTTTCTTACGTTTGACCTGGATTTTCTCCTCTGTCTTCTCCTGCCTTAATGAAAACAGCTTTTTAAAAACATACTATTGTATATTTTTCTATCAGAGTTGTGTGATATGTTTCATAGTTTATCAGCCCTCACAGATCTTTCTGTACCATTTATGATGAGGCATTTATACATTTAATATCTCTCTTTGGGGCAAGTCAATGAGCAGCACTGTTTTTTGGCAATTATTACATGTTTTTTCATTGTTTTGGGAAAGTATTCTGATTTGTCAGGTATTTAATTTACCGGATGCAACATGAATAATCACTCCCCTCTGCTTGTTTTATCTCTTAACGGTTTCTCAATTGAATTTTTTGAAATATAATGACAAAATTGCACCAAGAAAATTGTATCCATAACACCTGCCACTTTGCAAGCATTTGAAAGGACAAGATGTATTTACAAATTAGATTCTG
>JAPZEA010000020.1:4129529-4141368 GCA_029783685.1 Heniochus monoceros | reverse complement strand
CCATCGTTAATATAGAAATATTGATTATCATAGTTTCCGTGTGGAGATATTGTAAAGGGATTTTTTTTAGTCTGCTGGTGAAGCCAACCTCAGGCCATGACTGATTAGAGGCCGTGAGAGTGAAGTGTGCCATGAGGTCAGGAAAACAAATAACACCACCACCAATTTCCCTATTACGCACCAGGTACCAACCTTTGGTGGTGTGTGTGTGTGGGGGGGCATTAGATTCTGGCCCAGCCCTGCCTATAGGCTGCGGGGCAGTAGATGATAAGGTCAAGCCTCATAATGATGTCACATACCTTTAGGTACTTCAGATCAATATCGAGAGAGGCGCGTTATACCTGACAGCCAGTCAAATAAAGCCTGGCAAAGGAAAAAAAAAAATCCTCGCTTTGAGATTGTCTCTTCTGATAAAATGAGATCCTCTCTCTCATGCTGCTTTTGGCAAAGATCATATTGGTGGAAGGCTTTGTGATCTTTAAAGCAGTGTGGTCATTCGCACATCGGGTAAAATATCCTCCACATTTGACTGATGAATGATAAAATGACAGAACAATAAAGCCTCTTAAATGTATGCAGTAAAGCATGAATGAGTGTAAACTGCATGCAGCCGATGTAGCGTTGGTGCACACGGTTCTGTAGGATAACGTTTGACATGACAGACGTTCCTTTGAGTAAACCTGACCTCGTATGACAACAGACGCGATGGTGGGGAAGGCAGCACATGTGAGGAGTTACACCTCGGAGCGTGCCACTATAAAGAATGCGTATGTCAAGTGCTATACGAGTGATTAATGTAGCAGGATGATTGCAGAATCCTGTCCAACCTGAATGAACATTTCTTCTGCCTCTCTCATTAGTTTGACTGTCCCACGCGGTAATATATCGCTTGTCACTGGGTTGTCTAATGGTTGATGCTAATTGACCTCCTTTCCCCCTTTCTTCTGCACAAATGAAAAGATTTCCTCCGTCCTGTGATGGAGCATGTCACAATCTGATCCGACAAATTAAAAAGCTCACTGCTGTCACACTGTCATCATTCGAAGCCCTTGCCTCATCAGCTATAATGATCATTTTTCTTCGCTGAAGCCGCTGCAGTGCACTGCCAAACACAATACTTAAGAGGGCACGCTGCTGCAGTTGTGTGCCGTGTGTGACATGTAATGCTTGTGATCTGTGAAGTCTTCTATACTGTTAGTCTTGAACTGTCCTTCAACCTATATATATATATATGAGCTTTTTTCTATCAAGAGTGAAGTTTTAGTTCATGCTTTCTGTTTCTATTTTTGCATGAGTTCAACCAACTAAATCTGATGTTTGCATACATGTTTGAAGAGTTCTACCTGTATACAGTAAATTTGCAGCATTTATTATTTATCACAACCCCAAATTTACAGATTATATTTTATTTAAAGGCTTAAAAAGTGTAACCTCCTCTTTAACAGCCTCAGATTAGTTACAACTTGTCACATTTACTTGCCTCGCACTGTCAAACTAAAAGCATAGTAGTTCTGTTCATTAAAAACACACATCATCATCATATACATAACAGTGGCATTAGTGTAACTCCTCCATCACAGATGATAACAGAAGTCTGACTCCAGACTGAGATCCGTTCTGAGCAGCTTCACATTTTCTTCTCGTCGTGCTCGAAACACGCGTGTGCCGTTCTGCGAAGCCATTGGCCCGAACATGATAGCAACACGGGAGCTAGGCCACCGCACATTATTGGCTGCGGAGCGATGATGACGCTCATTACCTGCAATCAGCTGCTCCATCTGTGGCCGAAACAGAAATTTAGTGTGGCGTTTTACCTGCTGACTTTGTGTGTATAACTTTATAATTTATGCGGTGTACCCATACTATTGACAAAAACGCGGCGCGGTGATCAAAGCCAGCCATTCAGGAGGTTGGACAGGGCCACGAAGACAGGGCCTGTAACACTAATGATCTTCAAACGCTCGTCTATTTCACTTGGAGCTATGCACAACTCCCTAGCAAGTCCCCCGTCCTCCCCCTGGAGGTAATTGTGCCTGGCTGGTTAGGTGACAGGTGTCAAGTGGCCCCTCCTCAACTGATTCATCATGCTAAGCAGAGAGGAAAAGCTGATCTCAGACTCTCCCTCTCTCTCTGTCTCTTTCTCTCTCTCTTTCTTTGTGCTTTTCTTCTTGTCTGTCTCTTTCTTGTAACCTCAAATAACTACTTTGTCATTATCTCACAGTGCCCTGATCACATGTTAGCAGTGTTTTATGGCAGTGTTTGGCGTGCAGTGAGAGCTCGAGCCACCACTTGGTTCCCATGTGCTCGCTGAGCGTTTTATGGTGTGTATGTTTGTGAATGACAGAGTAGGGCTGCAGCTAATGATTATTTTCACTATCAATAAAACTGCCAATTGTATTCTGGAGTGAAAAAAACTCTGAATGTCTTCAGGTTGCTCATTTTGTCTGTACAATAGTCCAGAATGTTTAGTTTACATCACATGAGACGAACAAAAATGGCAAATCCTCATAATTGAGAAGCAAAGTTCGGCATTTTTACTTGAGAATGACTTAACAGATTAATCTCTTATTAAAATAGTCGCTGGCCAACTAATCAGTTAAACAATGAATCAGCAAATTCTCTGAGAGAGAGACGAGGCTGCTTTCGAGACACATTAGATTTAGACTTTGCGCAGTGGATGCTCGGCCTTCAGCTAATGATTGTTTTTCATCATCATTTAACCTCTTAGTTATTTTTCTGGTTAATCATAAAATGTCCCAAAGTTCCAGACACCAAGATGGCAACCTCAGATTTCTTATTTTACTTTATTTAACAGCCCGAAACCCAAAAATATTCCATTTACAGTGATATAAAACAGAAAAAAGCAGCAAGTTCTCACAGTTGAGAAGCTGAAAGTGAAAAAAATATTTGTCATCTTTGCTTTTTAAATGACTCAGTTTATGATTATAAGTTATCAAAACAAAAGCTGTTAATTGAATAATTGATTAACTGACCGATCGGTTAGTTCTTTTGAAGCTGGAGTCGTCTTTCTGTGCAGAATAGATGGTTCAGAGTTTAGCCAGTAGCTGAGTGAAAACAATGGGCTGAAACTGTGGCGGCCGCCGAGCCTCTGACAGGCAGGTTAGCACGCCGGCCAAAAATCATGCAGCCCTGTAGAGATGTCTGTGTGTGTGTGTGTGTGTGTGTGTGTGTGTGTGTGTGTGTGTGTGTGTGTGTGAGAGAGAGAGAGTGAGAGAGAGACCACACCCTCACCATGCCCGCCTGTCTAAGCAGAATCCCATAGGGACCTGCCATACACTCGCTCTCTCACACACACACCCCAGTCATTAATTCCTGCTTTGCATCTCCACACCATGTAATATTTATGGGTCACCGCAGCTTTGTATTCACAAATGGAAACGCCAAGAGAAAAAAGGGAGAAGACACGATACCTCAATCAATCCTGTGAATAAGGTTCAGATTGTCACATCATGGCTTTTTTTCTTCTTCCGCTAAGCCAGTGCTTATGCAGCATTCTTTTCTTTGACCTCTAAACAAGTGTTTTGTATGATGGATTGTCAGACACAACCTTTGAGATGGAGTCATATTTAACTCCTTTAGAGTTAAAAAAAAACAAAAAAAACAAAAAAAAACAAAAAAAAAAGCTCAAGGCAAAGGTTTTAGGAACGTGAGTGAAAATTTCAGAGCTGCAGAATTTGAAGAACAGCAAAACTGCATTAGTCAGTGAAAAAAAACATCAGACTAAATAGATTTTTGACACTGGAGTATAAATGACATACAGCACTCTAGTACAAACATTTGCTGCTACTCAGATTCTCCGCACTAATCACGGGAAGTCTTTGGTGCATTTTCCCCCTTCTACATCTGACAGATCATAATTGGGGGCCTTTTTTCACTTCCTAAGATGTTGCCTGAAACCTGTGATGCAACAGTGGGAGCCGTACCCTCGCTGCCTTTCAAATCAACAGTGTTGTCAAAACAGAGCCCTGAGGAACCCCCAGTAGAGCCTGGCTCACCAGACCCCTGTAGAGATTTGAAGACCACTTTGGAACTCTAATCCACTCAAAATGTGCTGATAATTTTCCTTGCCAGGACACTCTCTGCCTGGTGTCACAAGAGTGGCCTCCCGGGAGCAGATCAGCCAATGATAACAAAGTAGCCAGATGTCTGGCGCTGGCAGAGTCCCAGAAGCCAGACAGCGGCACGCAGCAGCATCCGCTGTGGGCCACAGATCAAAGATACCTGAGAATTACTTATGGGCACAAAATATGTGTTGCTTACTCTACAGTTCCCATTAATAACAATCTGGGAGAATTTGTATTTCTAATTAACTCTTTTCTTTCGGCATACAAAGTGCTGTAGGTTGTCTAAGGCTGCAGCAGCAATTTTTCCGTGGCAACTGCGAGTCGACAACAGGAAGTCGGATGCAGCGCTGTCTGAAGGAGCCAGATCAGCTTTAAATGCAGTTCTGAGGCTCAGAACACCCCCTGACTTGCCTCAATAAACAAACAAACAGTGGAGGAGTCAGCGTGTTTAGGTTTAATCGTGCTGCACGGCGCCTCCGTAGACCGGCCCTTCATGCGTACCTCGAAAGCTTGAAGCGTTGACATCGAACTGATTCGACTGAGGTGTGACTGTCATTGGCGAATCAATTCTTGGCTTTTTTTGTGCTGAAACTGAGCAGTCCAGTTACACCAGCACTCCCAGTGCATTGTAGCCACCGAGCATCTCACTGATTTCTGCTTTCTACAAGATTTGAAGCCTCGGCTTGTTTTTCACCATGGTTGTTTGTGTTAGTCAGACTGACATTAAGAAGCATAGCAGTTCCATGTTGTTTTCTCCTGCAGGCCCTGCACTCCTTTTAGAGTCCTCCATTTATTCCATCTTATGTGTTATGTTTAATACACAAATATTTAGAGTAGACCCCTGACTTTGAACTGAGAAGAATAGTTAAGCTCTCTCTGCCTAGGGAAGGCGTTTGTTGCTTTTTTTCATCTTTATGGGGGGAGAGACGTATTTCATCTCGCACACATTTGTGCATATTTTGTCAGGCTCACTGTGTTCTAGTGCACTTAAAAGTCATTGTTCAATGGATGGATGATATGCATCCCATGCAATGTGTGTGTGCACTGTATTATATTAATTATTAAGTATAGAAAGTGTTGCTTCATGTCCGTATTTGATGGAGAATCCCCCCCTCATACCCTGCCACCCCTTCCCCCAATTATGTATATTACCTTTGCTGGTGCGTGGCTCATGCAAATTCTCATTTGCATCGCTCTCTTGAATGTGCTATCTGCTGGCTGGAATCCCTTAAAGCCTAGAGTGAACACTGCCCTTCATCAGATCTTGATTGTGACCTTTCCTCTTTTTATCTGTTATTCTACTGTGACTGTGACTGTTTGAAGCGCTCAGACGCACAACTAACAAAACAAAGAGAATTTTCTATAGAGCCACATTGATGTTTCATTGTTTTTGGCTTTTAATGGATTTGTGACTATCTTGTTTAACTCTGTATAACACATTTTAGACAAGAGATGCTGAACAACCCTTACACGAGCCCATCGCCACTGTTTCATCGAAGCCGAGCCTTGTTTTTGGTTAAACTATGCTGACAATTAACAAATGAGCCAAAAATATTCATCGGTTGTTATTGAATTCTCATTTTTCTCCTTCATATCAAGCCTCTCACTGAGGAGTTGCTCCGCGGAAACTCGTCTTTTATGAGTGTATTTAAAGCCCTGCACCAGCATCCAGCCCCGGCACCTTCCAGGGTTACTCTGGGTCATTTTTTAACGTCGTTTACTCGAAAATGTAACTTTAAAACGAGGCTTAAAACTGCATTAGTGAGATCCTGTCTCCCAGCTCCGGCAGCTCATCACTCCTAAAACAGCCACTCTCATCCACCCCAGCCCCGACCGTTATTAATGTGCGCTGAATAATTTAACGGGGTAAAATTACCATGCTCTTTTGAAAAGATTTTTGCCTACACAATTAAAGAGCATTATAGTGATTTTTAGTTGAACAAGAATTATGAGTGTTTTCCCTCCTCGCTGCTGCACTTTCTGGCTTCCTTGTTATGAGCTGTGGGTGAGCGGAGCCGTAAAAGGCCGGCTATCCTCTGCTTCGGTCTCACTGCCAGGAGAGGTTGTGCTCTAAGTCTGACCTATGCCATGATGAGCAGCTAATGGATAATGGATGAAGTAGTATATGTTCAACTTCCGCCACTGGACCCCCATAATGGCCTGCTGGCCCCTCCAAACACGGGCTATATTTGGGCTGTTAAAGCCTCAGTCAGCTGGTGTTTCAGGCGCCTGGCTTGAAATATCTGCTCGTACTCGACGTGGCTGAAAGGTGGATTATATTTAATGATTTTTGAGTTTTTCGCTGAATCCACATGCTAAGTCTAACATTTTGTGAAACAGGATGGTAATGGCTGGTTTTATGAAAGCGTGCGGCGATCTTTTATTGCTGCTGTATGATATCAGCATCAGCAGGAGCGTTTGCCAGGCCTTCACTCTTATTCCATGCGGACAACTGTCCACATCTCAACCACAGGCCAACAATTGGCAGTAATTGGCACGTTGCCTCGGCTGTCCTGGGAGAGATCTGAGGGTGCGCGAGGCCACGGACAGGCGGCCCTTTCCACCAATTAGAGAGTTGTCTCCTCGTGGGGCGGGGGCGGGGGGAGGTCTACCTCACTGCTACCTTGTCTTTTGATCAGAATGATTTGTGGAGATCCTTTTTCTCTTCATTCCCCTCTTCCTCCCTGCCTGCCTCTCTCTCGCCACTGAGGTATTACTGTTTGTGAACTGCTAGTGAGAGTCTTCAGTCAAGGACCCCAACCAGCTGCTGACAGTCTTACAGTAGCAGTCAGTGGGACATTCACATTAGAGGTGCTCTGACAGTCGGGCTGTGCCAGACAGGCCTCCCAATGAAAATGCTCCACACAGCTCTTTGCAGCTGCTTTCTTAACACATAAGTCGCCGGCTCTCTTTGCTATATGAACTTTTGCTTTCTACCAGTGGATGAGACGCTGAATTGGGTTTGGCAGAAGCTGAAGTTTCTCCGAATAGCTGAACTTGAGTCTTTTCTCTTGTTGCTAGTGTATTGGCTTTTTTTTTTCTTTCTGTTGTGTCTCCAGGCATAAGCAGCGTGTTATTGCTGCATGGCTTTATTATGATGGCTTTGACGCAATGATAGCAAGTGTCTCATGTGGTTAGAAATGTGCAGGCCACACAAGGTACCATGGGACCTCAGACCAAAGGATCACAGGCCTCAGTGCATGCTGCTAACGCTCCTCAGTTTATGCCACAGGGAAGGCTGCGGAACCAACACCCAACCCCCTTATTCTCTCCCCTCTCGGTCTCTCTTGTCCTCAAAGCCTGTGTCTCTCTGCATTTCACTTCAGTAAGTATGAGGAGGCGAGGAGATGCTTCCTATACTCAGAAATATGTGTCAGGCTACTGGGTTATGTTGTGTTGCAATGTGATGTAGAGGGCAACAAAGCAAGTGTGCACGGAGAGGGAGAGAAAGAAACAGGCTTACTCATTCTCTTTAATCCATCGTGAGATATTCAGAAGTAGGTTAAGTTATACCTCACATTACCCAACGCGTAGCCGTTCTGAGCATGTTAAAGATCACTATTTACACATGTGGGGGCGACAGTAACGCCGTGCTCTTTTTATTCAGTTAACAATTAGCTCAGGTAAAGCTGAGCCTTCACCACAGGTTGACAGTTTCACTATAAAGCAGCTTTATTTCTCTGCAAGGACCTTCATGAGGGGGGCCTACCTAATATGCTGTCTGGCCCCGGGGCCTGTGGGAGTGTGGTTGGATTATTATGTTAATGCATGTGCCTCCTGCCATCTCATCAGTCCCAGCTGGCCTCCCTGTCGTTAGGAAGTGCTTTGCTCTGACAGAGGAGTAATATGCTCCGTGATTGAGGGGCCAAAAGATCGAGCTCTATAAGAGAGGGGCCACCACTGATAAGCATATGATAAAAGTGCCATTGTACGTGAATGCCTCAGAGACATGAAGATGACTTAGCAATTCCTATGGATTTCAGCAGCGGAGTGAATATGTATAAGGGCTGTGTGGTCCTTCCCGTGCGGCTGAATTTAATTGCCCATAGCATTATATTTCATGCCATGTATTTTATTGTACTTTTATTGCATGGACTCTTTCATTATGAGCCAGTGACATAATCCACCTGTAAATATGTTAGCTCCCACCGAACAAGCCAAGTGTGATGCTTTTAATCATCCCGTAGGAGTCAATAGGAGACTTGAGAGCGGATTTCGTTTAATGAAGCTGAATGAAGCAATTAGGTGAGCTCCACGTTTGAGTGCTGTCAACGAAAACGTTCAGTCAAATCCAGATTCTGAGATATCAGAAGTGCAACAGAGGAGCTTCAGTAATGTGCAACAGCGTAATATTAATTGATGGAGAGTTGGTTAAGTCAGTGTAACTCCATCAGGAAAAATGATGACACTGTTCTGCCACATGGCATTACCATGCAGATACACATCACAGGCTCTCATTTAATCAACTTGACACCAAAGTAAAAAGGGAGGTGAGAGGGAAAAAAAACAAAACTTCTTGCGACTCGTCGAGAAGGAGAAACGCTGGTTGCACTGCTTTGGATCCTGCACATAATTGTGTAAATATGTCAGCCAAACAGAGGAAGATCTCTCCTTTTAAACACTTGTCTTTTTCATCCCGCCTCCTCAGGAGCGCCCGGGTAGCTACAGATTTGCTTCGTGCGGGGCCATTCACAAAGTGTGCCGAGTGTTTGTGTTTTGTCGGGGGTTTGTTTTGTTTGCTTTTTAATCAAGTTCAATTTCGTCTCCATCAATACAAGCTCTTTCCACACCCCTCTTTCTCACGTCTGCTCCGATTATTATGTGTCTCTCTCCGCTGAGGAGCCTTCACTGTTGTTATTGTTTGATCCCTTTTATGGGGCCCCGGCTGTAACGAGAGGAAGGGTATCTGTGGGTAATTGGTGGGTAAATACTTTGCTGTGACTAAACGTCAGAGCGAGAGAGGTTGTAACACGAGCAGGTTGTTGTGCTGCTTTTGAGGAGAAAGCAAAGAAAGACAAAGAGTAAAATGGAGAAGCCGTTTAAAATGTGCTTTTACCTGATTTCCTTCCACATCATCTAACAAAATATCTTGAATCATTGTTCTGGCTCCTCTTATGTCACATATCTGACTGCGTGAACTTAGTTTAAGAATTAACGACACACTTTGTAGCACCGTGCTCATCATCCGGAGACACGGCTGGTTCAGGCCACATCCGCTTTTTTAACTGAGCTGACAGAATATTCATCGACTGATCATTGAGGTCAGGTACTACAAGTGTTTAATAGGCCACTTGAATGTGAGGATGTATACCAATGTAAACTGATTAGGGCCGCAACTGCTGATTAGTTTCATGATCGATTAATCCGCCGATTATTTCAACGAGCCGTTTAGTCTATAAAATGTCGAAAAGCTATAAAAAACCTCATCATCAGTGTCCAGAGGTTGAGGAAACATCTCCTGGTGTCTTATTTAAATATGTTTGTGTTTGAAAACATATTCAAACAGTGGCCAACTGGGACACTGGAACCAGCACATTTTCTGACATTTTTGCTTGAAAAGTCACTGAAACCATTAATTGTTTATTGGTTGATTCTGGTTTTGGGCTGTTGGTCAGACAGAACAAGATATTTGAAGGGCATTTTCACAGTTCAAGTAATTGTCAGATTACTTGATAATGAAGGAACTGCAGTCCCACTTATATTTCTTTTAGCATTATTAATGGAGTTTGTCATTATGATTGTCAAGTATTATTTTCTCCATGGTCTGACTGTGGTACAGTTTCTTGAGCAGAGAGTTTAAGTGCAACTAAAACCTCCAGAGGAATGACGAATGGATAACCTGTTAAATTTTTAAGTTCCATTCAATCAGCGGCATGTCTTTACTTTAGATACAGTACAAGCCCTCTGAGGCACAATTAGGTTGACTTTGCTTTTCACTTATATCCATTTAGATCCGTCTGGGGCTCTCCAGTTGTCATATAAAGAGCTTTTTTTTTTTTTTTACAAGCCGATGACTTTTCACTCAAGTTTGGCGAGATGGACCGGGGGGCACTGTGATTGTTACCCTCTGCTTTGTTGTTTGCTAAAGGCCTTGAGGTTTGGCAGCCATTGTCTTTATAAACTCAAAGCTGTGTTAAATGCAGCCCCAGCCCAGCTAATGAGGGGGAGCCTTCAAAACCTCCATGAGATGATGCTGTCAAATGGGTGACATAAAAACGTTGCATGTAATCCCCCTGTGCAGACCCTGGGTGTAAATATGCCAGCTCCACCATTTTCACAGCGTTTACTCCCAGTTCAAACAATCCCTCTCCCTCCTCTCCCCCTCTCCGAAAACACAATGACAGCTCTGCGATATTCTCCTCCAGAATCCTTGGCTGCCTGCGACCAACGAAACAACCAGGAACAGCTCTGATAATCTCCTTCATCCACATTGTGGGTAAGACACCTCTCTCTTCTTCTTTGTTTCTGTGGACTGAAACTTGTGCCACTCACACGTTTTGTAGTGCGCGTGCTCAGAATTCTGGGTGTGATGCCTGGAAATGAATTCAGTGATTTTTGAGCTGTGGGTTGGAGCTGTTTGTTTGCATGTTTGCTCGATGTTTGTCCACACACAGTATTAGACGCTGGCTGCTGCTGAAAATCAAAATAAGCTTAATATGAACGGTCGGCCTGTATAGCACTCACAGTCGCTCAGAAATTAACGTCTCTTAACTCAATTTAGCCGTTTTCTGGCAAAATAATGTGAACTCCTTGATACAGAGTTTATGCAAGATGCACCAAGAGCTAACATTTGGTATGTGTTGGAACAATAAATGGTGATAAATGTAAAGCCATTCATCACCTTCATTCCCACAGAGAAACATATTGTATCTATCCCAGTGGGAGCGGCCATTTCCAGGACTGTGCAAGTGGTCACTGAGTAAGTTTAATGACTCTACTGCCTGAACTGGAGCAACGGTTTGTTGCTGCAGCAGAGCCATCAGAACAGCTGGGACACTATGTAAACCACAAATAAATCCTTTTTGACATAAACTGATCTGAACATAGTACAAGTTACTAAATTGGAGAGCACAGATCTGAAAACAACCCCCCACCCACCAGATGGGCTGTCCTTATCGTCCACTCCTCAGATAATCTACGACATGCTGCAGCGTGAACAGAGTCGGACTTGAATCCAGACTGTGGTCCTTCCTCCTGCCCACGGCTCCACCCGGACACCCTCATGTTGACTGTTTAATACCCACAATAAAAGCATCATTTGCACCGAGACTGTGTGAACTCGCAGCGATCATGAGGACACGCTCAGCTCCGTCCATGGAGACGTCACCCGCACCCACACGTCTCACCTCCTCACTTCCCCTCAGCTCCACCACCTTCAGCTGCATCTCGTAAAGTCAGTTCAGCATCCACCTACTCACGGTGTGACACCGAGGCCTCGTTGGTGCACCAAAAATACCCCAGAGTGTGTTTGTGCGGTCAGCGTGTGACGCCGCGGTTGTCCTGAAGAAACATGGTGGGGGTTTTTGCAGGAATTGAAGACGGGCTGAAAATAGACGGGTGATTCAGAGCTCGGACGCTTTTAGCCCTGATGTGGAGCCAAACTGTGGAAGCCCTGCGTAGGTCGTCCTCCAGATCAAATAAACAGGATGAATTATTGTGGTGCAACAGGCCGCCGCTGCACACACACACACACACACACACGCACACACACACACACACACACACACACACACACACACACACACACACACACA
>JAPZEA010000020.1:3975541-3986027 GCA_029783685.1 Heniochus monoceros | reverse complement strand
CCGGTACGCTCGCCGCCTCGGCCCGTATCTCCATGCCTCCATCACTTGCGGGGTGGGGGGGGGGTTGCAGTTACTGTCGCCGAGCCAGCCACCGTACCGGAGGCAAAGCGGTTGAATGTGTGTCAGAAAAAAATGCAGCGGGGGGAGGACTCCAGCATTGAATCCCATTCTTGGCTGTGTGGTTTAAACATATGTGTGCACGTGCATATGTTTGTCCCCATGCGCGTGGTGGACATGCAGCAGCAGTCGCGAGTACAGTGCTCAGGCGAAGCCCCCTTAGAGCTCGGGCCGGAGACCATGACCTTGGGAAATGTCATTCCGCCTACGGGGGTGGTTCGCCTGTGACACACAAAGCCATGGTGGTGGAGTGCATCAGTGCACTGTAGCGCTCTGGCAGAAGCCTGGTGGTGTAGTGTTGCGTCCAGCTGCACCTAACCCTGAGGTTTAAGAGTGAACCTTGGAAGCAAGAGAGTTCAGCCTCAAAGCTGAGACATTGGGTCAGCAATCTAGCGATTTCCCTCTAACCACATTACAGCCATTAGTGGCTCTTGCTGCTTTTCGCATGTCACATGGAAATGGGTCAAGCCCTGCCCTGCATGACTCACTGGCTCTTTCTCCATCTCCCTCTCTTTCTTTCCTGTTAACCCTACTCAGGTGGCGAAATGGTTTCAAGGAGCATGGGAAATTGGCTCCACAATCAGTGCATTATGGCGTTTTCATTCACCTTTATAAGAAATGAGAAGGGTCACGCGTGCTGTTTGTGCTCATCGGTGTCTTGCGTTGTTTGTCTAGGTGAGGTATATTACACGAGAGTTTACAGGGCCCTGAAGACAGTATTATAACATAATCCGGTTTTTAGCATCTGGCATTTTCTGTCAGCTTTTGGTTATGTGTTTGTGAAAAATGTATGCTCGGGAGTGTGTATGTGTGAGACAGATGAGAAGATGCTGGGAAGTGTGTGTGATATATGTTGCAGCAGGAGAGTAGCGGTCATAGCGGGTTGTGATCATGGTCACCTTTGCAGACCGCGGTGAGCCACGCTGGCCAGATGTCAGCCAACTCTAATGATCCCAACAGGTTGCTGGGATGGGTTGCCTGGCAACCATTTTTTGCCTTTGCCTGTAAACAGCGCAGACCCACCAGGCCTCCGTCAGGGTCGCGAGGGTGAAGACAGCTTTGGCGTGTGCGGATGTATGTATGTTGTTGTGTGAGATTTTAAATAATTTCATTGCCTCATGTTTTTTGCAGCTGTGTGAGAGCGAATCTCAGCCAGCTCCTTTTTGTCAGATGTTTTGTGAGGTTGTGTACGCTAACCCAAAGAGGAGAAAAAAAAGTCAGTTTTGACATTTTACTTTGCCCAGGCTTGGTGCTTTTGACATATTATTATGGAGGTTTGTTAATATGTATCAGGAATATTCACTTTTCTTTGTTCGCCCTTGTCTGGCAAGCTGTAATGTTTTGCTTATTAATATTGATACATGAAGTGTATATTAATGACCCTTGGTGACCTTAACCCTATCCTTATTGGCTCCCCGGTGGTATCTGCAGGCTCATGAATATTAATCTAGTTCTGTAACCTCCATTACCCTAATCTTTGCTGTCTAGCCTCCCAGAAGGACCCGTTGTCATGGTAACCTCTTTACCAGACTCTTCCAGACCAAGGGTGGGAAAAATATGGTTAAAAAAGGACAGAAAAATCTAAATTACTCAAACATCTTGGATGCGCCTTGTGGAAAGCCGCCATTATATAAGAAAGAGGTTGACTTTGCGTTGGAAGTCATTGTGGCGGTCGCCTCGCTGAGCGTTCACTCGGGTTTGGGCAGGAAATTGTGTTTTGGATGTTCAAAATCGTAGTGTCAGTTAGGCTTCCGCATGGTACGCCGATTGCTCTGCAACATCAGACAAGCAGGGATGGGAAATAATAAAAGTGAATAGGAAATAGTAATTTGCAATGTTCAAAGCTGTCTGCAGTCAGCCAGCGGCTATGACTATTCCCTCTGCTTAACTCTTAGTAATAAGTGTTTGATGTTCACAATTCTTAGTCGGGAATCTCCAGCGTTCAGCAGAAAGATAACGTCCAACTGTTCACCAGAGCAGCATGGTGATATCTCTGTCCCAATACTTGCACAGCGTTTGTTTCTGTTCTCTCACTGTTAAATCGTATGTCCTCTCTCCTCTTCCAGATGTGGACAGCAACGAGGAAGGAGGGCCTGATGACGGTCCTGTGGAGGAGGAAGGCTGGTTTGGGAATGCTTCTGACACGCGCTCAGAGTCGTCGTCCTATGGAGACACCCAGGATGAGCTCCTCCTGCCCAGGGGCTCCTCTCCCGATGAACGGCCTGGGGTCAGCGCCGGGTCCGGGGACCCCGATACCTGCGGGGGTGAGAGCTCGTTGGGTTGCCCCACGCCCGTCCATCGTGCCTCTTTGGAACTTCTTGGACTGGATGGAGGTGCATTCTCGGCCCAGGACACACTCTCTTCGGTGGTGTCATCGCTGTATGGTGAGGCAGCGTCTCGTGCCCTGGGAAAACCCCTCAGCAGCAACCTACGGCGCCTCCTAGAGGCTGGGTCGCTGAAACTTGACACTGGGGAGCTCCTGGGTCGGTCATCCAGGGGAGGTGCCGGCGGGGAGTCTCCTCCAATAGGTCTAGCCCCACCTTTGACCCTCTCCCCGTCTTCCCACCATGCCCAACAGTTAAGTGCTCTTGCCCGCAAACTGGCCAATAACAACAACAGCGGCTCAGCCTCACCAGCCTCCTTGGCACCCTCAGTCACCAACATTAAGCAAGAGCCCCTCGACCCCTTTAACTCTGTCACCCCTAGCAATGGCAGTGGCTTTGTATGGGCAGGTGTTGCAGATAAATGGCCCCCGGCCAGCTGCTCCACGCCCTGCGGCTCCAGCCTGTCCCCGGACTCTGCAATCCAGAAGCTAAAAGCGGCAGCAAACGCTGTTCTCCAAGACAAGAATGCCGTGGCCTCCTCCTCAACAACTTCTTCCTCCTCCTCCACCTCTGCCTCATCTGCAGTGCCCGCCCTGGGAGGGGGTGGTCGAGGAGATGACGTGGTGCGCTTTGATGCCTTCAACTCTCCGTTCAGCCCACAGTCGGCCAGCTCCACCCTCGCTGCGCTTTCCAAGAAAGTCAGCGAGCGGAGCCAAGCCTCGTCGACAGCCAGCGCTGCTACTGACCACCAAGCCTCAGCCAGTTCCTTTCTCTCACTTGTGTCAATGACCTCCTCTGCTGCCTTGCTCAAAGAGGTGGCAGCCAGGGCAGCGGGAAACCTGCTGGCGGAGAAGAAGGATGGTTCCTCCTTGGCGACTGCTGGGGTCCTCCAAGAGGATGTGAAGCCCCTGCTGGACAAAAACCAGAAGGCTCCCACGCACTCTACGCCCACCCAGAGCCTAGAGTTGCTGTTGCCTTCGACTCCAAAGGGCAGAGGCAAACCCAACAGCCAAGCAGGTAATCTTCAGTAAAAATATATGCACAACAGTCACTATATGCAGTACAAGTGATACTGCATTAATCAAAATAATGATCGCAGGATACAGATAGCAAGAGTAGTTCATCTTAGGTTAGTGTAGGTACATGGTTGAATATTTCCCCAGTGAAAAGATGTTTTTTCTTTAATGAGACACAGTTACAGAACACTAAACAGAACACTCAACTGTTGCCTTGTGTTAAACACTGAATCATGCTACTTGAGCTCAAACAAGGTTGTTACAATGAAACCAAATGACCTTATATCAGCGTAGAAGAAAGGGACCACGAATGTTCAAGATCGTTTCATCTGCACCTCAGGTTTTCATCTGTCTTCATTATGCCCCTTTCTTTTGAAAAATAATCACACAAAGTTACCTGAAGTTCAAGAGAAATGCTTCCCCTGTCATTATACATCTTCCCATTCAGCATTTACCCAGAAAATAACAGCACTTGTGTTGTGAAATTCAAATTAAAATTCTTAGTACTGACAAATTGAAACTAATATTGCAATGGAAGCACGACTCCAAAAAGATCAAATGTCTTTGCGGTCATTGTGTGCGGGAGTAGAGGGTTTACTTGTCACCAAAATACTATCAAAAAAGCACAATTCTGAACTTCCATGACATGTTTTCTCTGGTTTTGTAATGGTTTTGTTCTCACCTCACTGGCGCCGAAGTAGCGAGTAGTGTAGCCTCGGCTTAACTGTCAGCCGAGCAGAGAGCGTAGCCGAGAGAAAACAGCCCTGGCTGGCCTTCTAGTCTGGGAAATGGTCTGTGGGCTCAATGGGGGGTTCCGACTGAGACCTCACTGCCTTCCCAGACCAGCTCGTTTGTGCTCGGATGTGCATGCTGCCAAAAGAGGGCCGTCAGTGTGTGCTCGGCACAGTGGGGAGCCCTGGAGTCCATATCCATCTCGGCAGCCTCCTCCTGGCTTCAACCCCCACTAACCAGAGCCCTCTGCACTGATCAGCACAGCAGACTTAAGGCCAAACACATCATACTTTCCACTGACTGGATACAGATGCGTGCACACACACACACACACACACACACACACACACACACACACTTTCTCCTGCTCTCTCCCTCTCATTCTCTCTCTGTTACTCACAAATGGCCATGCAGTATATTCTGTAAGTGTGTACTCAGATGTAGACATGTAACCCAAACAAGGGTGCACACAGAGATCTCACTCTCGCACGGGGGAGAGAGAAAGCTTCAAAGTGCAGCCTCTTACTAAGTAGCCTTTAGGGAGAGCAGAATGTTTTCAGGGAGATGGATGGGCACTTTTGAGGGATTGTGTCGCAACCCCGCCAAATCTAAAATGGCTGGATCAAATTGACTTCAGACAGATGAGGCAGTCGATGTAATATTCTGTGATCTGCATGCTAAAAAGGGGGTCTGCTCTAACCCGCGAGCCGTCAAGGTCGAGCAGCGCTGTAAAAATGCAGGTAGTTGTTTGGTCGCCAGACTGAAAAATGTGACCTTGATTACCGACTGTCATGTCTTGTTTTATTGTCGTCCCTTGCCAGTTCCACCATAAAACTCTGCTGCATGGGTATGTTGTGCACTTTGAATGTATAAGAAAAGCTTGCTCCCTTTCTCTGAAACAGTTGTGATCACACAGGCAGCAGATATGTTAAGTAAGTAAGATGACGGCACTAAAGCCGCACACGTTTCCTCTCTCCTCCTGTTTTATTTCCGCTTCACTCAGCTCTACTCTGAATAAACAGGAGTCATTTTTGCATTGTGATCTGTGCTGTGCTTGGAGAGGTTGGGCCGCAGATGGCGGTTTATTGTTGCAAATAGGCAGTCTCGAGGTTTTACACCTCAGGTCAATGAATGGCTGAGCACAGTAATTTCACCAAACACTGATTACCAGATGTTTTTCAAGGAACAGCACTGGAATACTTATGAAGCCATCCTGACAGGCCCTTGTAGAATTTGTAATGCAATCATGCCTCTTTCTAATAAGACCAATTAAACAGTAATGGATGCCTGATATGAAGCCAACAACAATAATCGAGATACTAAAACATGCTTGAGTTTTTACTTCCATTGTTCCATCGCTTCCAGCTGGCATTTCCCTTGATAATTTTCACCATTAGGTGTGGAGTAGTCGTCTCTTCCAGATCTGTGAATACTATTTGGAAAGGAAAGCTTTTTATTTCTTGACAGGAACAAAGGTACATCCCAGCAACATGGTACGTATTTCCACACGCTAAAAGGCTGATGACGGGCTTTTAAAGCTGCTTGAATGTTCTTTGTAAATGGTAACAGTGTTCTCTGGTGCCCTCAAGGCTCTCCTGAGGATGGTGGCAAACCATTCCAGTGTCCTGTGTGTGGACTGGTCATCAAACGCAAGAGCTACTGGAAGAGACACATGGTGATCCACACGGGCTTGAAAAGCCACCAGTGTCCCTTGTGTCCCTTCCGCTGCGCTCGCAAAGACAATCTCAAGTCCCACATGAAGGTGAGATGATATGGATTTTCTTCATCTCGTGACCCTGCAGCCCCTGTCACCCTCACCCACATCATCTTTAATTAGTGGCTATTATGGCTCTTGGAATATAATTGTTAACATTAAAGGATATGCATGCTTTAGTTAAACTTGTGTTATATCCTATGCATGGCATTAATTAAACACTGCTGCGTGTTTGTTGTAGCTTCTAACTTTAGCTGATATGAAGCAAAGAGTCTTTCCTCTTGATGTCCTGTAGCGCCGCAGAGAAGCCGCGATTTGACACTTAAACCGACCTGTCCTCCTTTTCCATGTACATCAGCACCAGGACCGGGGTGAGACGTTTCAGTGCGAACTTTGCCCCTTCACCTCCTCCCGTCACTTCAGCCTGAAGCTTCACATGCGCTGCCACCAGCACTTCCCCCGCACGGACGTCAAGGTGAAAGAGGAGCTCACCACCGACACGGAGGGCGAGGGCTCCCTGATGGGTGACAGCGGCTCCGCGGACCTGAGGGGGACGGAGGTGTCCCCGCTGCATTCGGACACTCAGCAGCAGGCGTCGCCTCCGGTCGAGGCCTCCTCCAATCACGTCCACATCAAGGAGGAGCCACAGGAGAGAGACCTGTCAGTGCTCTCGCCCTTCAGCCTGTGCAGGGACCGTCCCAGCAGCAGTGCCAACTCCCTGGACCTACCTGGAGTCGGGGTAGGAGTCGGGGTCAGATCCAGTCCTAGTGGTCCAACCACAGCCTCCCTCTTCAGCCCTGACATCAGTACCAAGACAGCCACTGACCTGCTTATGAAGCTTTCAGGTTAGCCTTTTTTATTTTCTTATTTTTTATAAAATTGTTCAAAAGGCAATTCACTCCAGAGCTGACACTAACGATTAATTTCATTACTGATTAATCTGCTGCAAAAGTCAAAATCTCAAAAATATACTAGAAATATTCACATTTTAGTCGGAATTTGTTTATTTTTGTTCAGTTAAGAACAAACTGAAATGATTAGTGGATTATCAAAATGGCTGGTGATTTATTTTCTGACAATCAGCTGATTAATTAACCGACTAATCATTTAATCTTTAATTCTTCCCGCCCACATATGTGTGTATGTTTTGCTAGCACAGCTTGTGTGTAATGGCAGCAGCCTGTAAGAGTCTATAGAGCATAAAAGCATAGCACTAGTGTAAAATGAGTTTTCTTTACTGTCATCATTGCCTATAACAAGGAAAAAGCCTCAGTTTTTTCAGTTGAAAGTGTTTAGAAATGCGTGCAGAAGCAGCTTGCACAGATTCGCGACCAGCTTGACTCCTGTAATCCATAATTGTTTTGTTTATTGTGCTGTTTTCTCAACTTGACTTTGTAACTCCAGTCACCGCAGTCGCACTTTCATCAAATGTGTTTCACTCCTTCCAGACTGGAACGTGAAGACATCCGTTCTGATCTGCAGCTAGATGTTGTCTCCCCTTTGCCTTAAGTTTTGTTTTGATTCTTCACTGTCACCAGAAATAACATTCGTAAGAAGTGTAAACGGTTTTATGTTTATCGTCTCGGGTCAAGGCTGCAGTATGTCTCTGTGAGCTGTTTTTAATGGATTTTAAAACAATGGGAGCCTAAAAAGTCTGGGAGTTAGTTCAAACCTTTAATGAATAGACAGTTTTAGCTTTTGACAGTTGCAAATACATTAATGTGTTTAGACTTTTTATGGGCATTAACATCGAGGGAGGAAAAAAAGCAAAATCCCACTGGTGTCTTAATAGAGATAGTTTAGACGACATGTGCCAAGTGACGCTGCGTGGGTCTTAGCTACATCTCCAGACACATAGGTTTGAGCTGTTGTTTTTCAGACTTTAACTATTATTGTGCATATTGAGGATATCAGGCATGCCTTCACTTGCACACGGGGTTATTCTCAACCTTGGTTTCTGTGTCTTTCCCATGAGCATGACAGGAAAATAGGCCATGGGTTTTTAGCCTTTTCACGAGTGCCACATGCCTTTTGAACTGCTCAGGACGACACCCAAAGAATTCCAAACTCGCCCCGAGGACACTGAGGTGACGAAGGCAAAAAACTGTGGATTTGACTCAATGGATTTTGGTTGTTTGGGTTTATATAAATGGGCGAGTTTCTTAATCAGCTGTTTAACAAGCATTGAAACTGTAAAATTGCCTTTTGTGTAGAAATTTGTTCAAATTGTTCATTGTGTGCGGTAACTAGCGGCAGCGACATAACAAAATGAGTTTCTTATTCAAGTTTTAGCTCAACATTGTCTAATCAGTGCACATATTGTCAACCACAGACACGAAGGCTTGAAATATTCCAATGAAATCCAACAAAAACCTCCTCAGCTGATGCAACGCTGGGACAAACACACGGCGAACGTCACCTGTGAGGACTTTGCGCATTCAAGAGATGCCACATCTCAGCGATCGAGGCTCAGTCCATGCACAAATGGTGGATACCATTAAGCCCAGCAGCTAACTGATTTATTGACACCCTCCTTCTATTGTGCTGCGTCTGTGTACGATGAAGGTGTGTTGGAATAAGCAAAAGGGAGAAGACATTCTTCGCATAGTAACAGAACATTTTCAGTGTTCTTAATCCCTCATGCAATGCTTGGAATCCAATGTTGTGCTTTTTTCTCACTTTTTAAAATAAGGCTGAAGTGGCGTCATGCCTTTAAACGTTGCTCTGCTAAATGGTCAATAGGGATGTTTTTTTTTTTTTATTCTTTTTCTCTTTTTTTTTTGCTATTCATCAGTTAAAGTGCACCTCATGCAGAAACAGTGTACTTCTGTGCGTCCCATCATGATTGGTCGCAGCAGAGTAGAACATGCACATCAAAATCAGCTGAAGTACCACTGTGCAGCACTGAAGTCGTGACCTAAATCAGAGCAGTACAGTACGTTTGTATCCAATCTTATAGATAAATGGTCTGTTTTTCAACTACTTATTATTTGCTTCAAAATGTCATTACAAGACCCAAATGATATTTTTATATTTTTTATCCACCCAAGGATGAACGAATGCAGATTTCGTTTGCTTCTTTTGCACGTCGCTAATATGACACTTGATTTCTGCCTCGGTAGCAAACCGTAAGTCCTCTGCTGTTGGCTACTGATTAGCTCCATTGAAGCAGTTGGGGACTAAGTGATTTGCTCAAGGGCACCTCGACAATAGTTGTTGAGGGATTAATTTTTCTCACCCGCATCTTGTCAGTTGTGAGGGGATTTGAAGATGTGTAACCTGTAGGCATCTTCCTCCCGCTAACAGTTCTCTTTGTATGTGTGTCGGTGTTATTATGTCTGATGAAATTTTATTCTAAAGGTGTTTATGAAACTGAAAATGACACGCGAGTGGAGGAAGTTGGTCTGGAGCACTGCATTAAGGGTGGTTTATATAGAGTTGCTGTATTTTGGTGAAAAGCCTCACTTCCCGTTCATGCAGCAGTTTAAGACTCTTGATTATCGTGTGCTTCGGTGTTTTCTGTCATCGGTAAAGTTGCGATGTGATGTTGAATTTCCCAAGTTTTCTAACGTAATGATACAGCATTCTTTCAACAAACTTGACAAACATGCTGCTCTAAGGTATACGAGGTCCGTGCCATGTTTAGATGCATTTCACCATATTGCAGAATATCAAAGGATGAGCTTGGAGACGATGGCAAGATTGATGGAAAAAGGTTGACCGAGGTTGAGCGTCGTGGTCGAGGCTACGGCTGCCACTCTTCCACTTAATGCTGTGTAATTAGATTGAGATCTTGAGCGAGGATGGGAGGAAAAAACCCTGGGAACATTAGATTAATTAAAAATTTATGCATAATTCATAATTAAAAAGGAATTCATAATTTGAAATGATTAGCGCCCTCAGCGCCATCCTGTGACCCCGCCATGATGCACAGGGACTAGGCCGGCTTAGTTAACTCCCCCTCGATCTCGCACGCCCCGGCTCCACATGGATGCCCCCTGGGTGCCAGTTGCACTTCACTCCCAGACTGCACAATCAAGCCCAGGCAACTCCCAGAGGAGCCAAGATTGCTCCTCGCAATGTCAGTCCAGTGTCAAGTGGCGTACATCTTAGTCAGGGCATCATTCAAGGAGAATGATGAAGGATATAAAAAGACAGGACGAGAGGATGTTGAACTTGAATCCACGATGACGGTTTTTAATGAATACTGCTTCTTTGATCACAAAGTTCTCCCTTTGTTGGGGGACGGAATTAAAGATAGAGGGTTATGAAACTGAGAGGAACTGGGCTCAGATCTTGGTGAGACTTACCCATGCCACAGAGCATCCAGGGGAGGGAGAGGTGAGGAAGTTCCTCCTGGGACCTCTAGACTCTATTTCTTCTGACCTCCCTGCCAACCCAGATTGAATGTGTACACGAGCAGCTCATCCCTCCTGCTTTTACACTGCTGTCTCAGTGCCTCAATCCCACAAGGCCTTAGAGAGGGAGGGCTGGGGGATGGTGGGGGGGGGGCTGTTGACTTCGACTGGGGATATTGTCGGGCGGTGGAAGGAATACTTCGAGGATCTCCTCAATCCCACTGA